>LR990654.1:16292799-16598704 GCA_905147715.2 Xestia xanthographa | reverse complement strand
CCGTCAAATAGATTTCCAAAAAAATATTGGACACATATTTTTTCTTTTTTCACATAAACAAAAATGAAGACGATACAGTGCGTCGAAAACTCGTATGACGTCACATTTGAGTACATTTTTTACTCAAATGTGACGTCACAAGCCAAACTCATGATCTATGACACGTTTTACCTTCGTCAATTTTTATTAATTTGTTAGAACAAAGAACACGTATCGAATATTTTTCGATACTTACTACGGTTGCTGAACAAATGTCATGTTATTTAGGCCTATAAGCCAGATGACTCGACACGTCGTCAATAACAAGATGATACGATCTGATTTGAAAAAAAGCAGGTAGATTTCCAATCAAGGCAGTAGATCAGTAGATTTTTTTTAAATCAGGTAGATCTACTGCTAAATCAGTAGATCTGGCATCACTGGTTATAAGTATAAGTTATGTTATGAACTTATGACACATAAGACAAATTGACAAGTTATGACAGATGTCAGACAGTTTTTAATTTTTAATTGAGTAGGCTAAGGAAACTGAATAAAAATCCGTTGCTTACCGTCGATGGCCGCCTCTAACAGAATTTAATTTATTTCTCTGGAAATACTAATCAGATAAATCTGATACTTTTTTTGTAGATAGTATTAGCTTATTCATAACTGCAGAAAAAAAATCGAGACAATTTAATATTTTCATACATGCCCCATTATCTTTGCGGCACACTTTTTGAATTTGGAACATCTATAAAGAGGATTAAAAACTCATTACTGCCCGCTAAAAGTTTCTTATAGAAAACACCACCTTTGGGTGCACTTAAAGGCGAACCAAGTCGTCCTTTTCGAATAGATGGGATGAAAAGAGATTTCTAGACTCTTTTGTTTCGATTAGGGATAGGGTAGAGAAAGAACAGGATAGACTTAAAGATTATGGTAAGGGTCGAAAACCCTTAGATTTTGATGTAGGTGATCAAGTTTTGGTAAAGTCGCACGTATTGAGTAACGCTGCTAAAAAAATGTCGGCTAAGTATGTACCAAAAAGGGATGGTCCCCATGAGGTCGTTAAGAAAGCCAGTCCTACGACTTACCTAGTATCTAAAATAATTCTCCTGACGAGGTCTTAGGCAGGTTCCATGCATCCCAATTTACGCGGTTTGCCAATAGGGACGATACGCCGCCTCTTCCTATTATGCCAAAGCGTAACCGAGGCCGCCCTCGTCATGTCAAGCCAGTTTTTGCCGATCATGAGCGAGTTCCTGAGCGAGGACGCCTTCACGAACCCGAGGGAGAGTGTATAGCGGAAGACGTTTCCGAACGCTCTCATTTCCCTGGACGTAAGAGGTCCAATAGGGGTAAAGCACCCGATCGCTATTCGTCAACGCGCTAGCGTGTTTGCCCACGCGCCTCGCGCTGACCAATCGCGGATTTGTCGTCGCGCGGTTACTCGGCCGCTGATTGGCCTTAATAGTTTTAAGTATTTTTCCTTTGGTTGGTAGAATTGATTAATATGTAGTACAGGGACGATGATGGCGAACGTTTTAACCTGTGTGTGATGTAGTGTACCTTTACCTTTTGAGTGTTATTAATGTTTAAATGCCGATAACGAAGCCCTTTTAATTAAGATCTGACCCACCCCGACTATAGTCTATGTTAAAGTCCCCACTTAAGACCACCTTTTTATTTGAGACTAGCTTTCGCCCGCGGCTTCGCTCGCGTTAATTTAGAATTTGACAATCAATTCGGGTTGTACTCTGCTTGTTGTTTGGCCGTTGCAAACATGCTACATATAGCTGACCATGGGAAAAGCATGGCTTTTCCAAATGCACCCCTGCTACCTGCAATGTTTGCCCTTGCGCTTTATTAATTGTAATAGCAAAACTTAGTTTTATTGGAAACTGGAGTCTTTTAAATTGAAATTGTAGGTCAGTGGGGATTATTGGGATTCGAGGTATAATAAATAACCTTTCCTCTTTTGCCACACCAGTTAAAATAGTGGCACCGACTATTTTGTCCTAATTGTGTAATTCGAAGCCTCGTCCCATTACATAATCGGGGTGCATCTAAATTGCGCATAAGCATGACGGGCACACCTAATTTTAATTAAAGTTTGTGCGAGGGTACACCTGACAGCTCTAGAGAATTTAAAAATTCAGCGGGAAATAAAGTGCTCTGTTCTGGGTCCATGATGGTATCTATTGACAAATACTCCTTATATCTCCCTGCACCTTATTCAAAATGTCAATATTTATCTGGTTAATACACGCACGTCCTGCAGAGTTCGGTTTAACGCCTCTATAGCTTTTTTGTGGGACATCGTACTTTCGTCCCAGACTAAAAGTTTACACTGTCGTAGCATCATACCTCGAGAGCTATTTTTGCTGAAATTGCAGATTGGTGACTCTTCCTGTGCAAGATATAATGGCAGTTTTAGGACGGAATGTGCAGTGCGACCGCCGTTGAGTAGTGTAGCGGCTATACCGGAGGAAGCCACGGCAACAGCAATTTTCTCGTCTTTTCTTATGATAGCCAATAATAAGTTTAACAAAAACGTTTTTTTCGGTTTCTCCAGGGGCGTCGAGAAAAAAGAGTGCACCATTCCCAGACTCAACTTGACGTTACACCTGTTGAAAGACGTGACTTTGTTCTGGAAGCAACCGAGGAACTAATTCTGTCACTTGCTGTGGCAACGCTATGAAGTCGTAGTTTAATTCTCGAGCAATTTCATCGTTTAAGTCACTTTCACCTGATCGTCGAGGGCCAACCATGCCAAAATCATGCAACTTCTTCCCCGTCATTGTCATAACTTTGTTTTCAGTCTTTGTCAGCGCTTCGTTGTATATGTCATCATTAAAAGACATATCTGCATGTACTTGCTGCAATCGCCGCAATATGTCTTCGGCCATGTACTCTTTGTACTTATCCCATAGTGTTTGCGGATTGGAAAGGCCGCAAGACGATATGAGGGTTGCGTAAAGTTCCCTGATTTTGTCTGGTGATCGGCACTGCACGGCTTCCTCCATAGTTTCGTTCCTGTGATTATCGTTCTCTAAGAGACGTAGAGCTTCACATGCTTCTCTGTAAGTTCTACACTCCTGACCGTTAGCAATTTTAAGCTCCGTAAAGGTAGTTGGACCTCGAACATGATGCAATAACATGCGCTGACAAAAGCATTCAAAGTTAGTTACATAGACGGTTTAAACACGACCAAGAGCGTCCGATGATTTTACCCTAGGCCAATCTTCAACAGGCGTACCTTGAACGCGGCGTTTCCACTCGCTTCTTGATGTGTTCCATGTAGGTATAATAACGGGGGATTTCAGAATACAATAATGTTTTTGCGAAAGGATCTGTCTGACAAAGCTCGAAAAAGGTGGTTAAAGTGGTTTTAGGTGGTGATGAAATCCTTTCCTGGAAATTACATTCAAAACACGCTGTCCATTTTCTAAAATATGTACGGCAAGGTGAGTAACAGTCGGATGTCTTTCGTGTAAGGGTAAACTAAGAAGTCGCCACGTTGCCTCATTACTATTACATATCGTCCTGCCTGATAGGTTTGTACTTCATTAAGTGACTGCACTACACCATCATCACGTAGATTGAAAATCGCCTGATCACTCCCTTTATTAATATATTTACAAATATATTTAATGGCACGAACAGAGTTGCAGGCTTCTACATGAATGTGGGCATTAAATATTTTACATAGAATAGGTGAATATGGCACGACCCAGCTATTATCAAGACTTCCAACCGCCCCACCGCGAGTCTGAATCGTTACCCTTCCACCATCTTCGGGTGCTCTTCGTCTGTATAGAGGGTAACCTTTGTTATTATGCACTGTTTCCTTCAGCAGCTCTCGGGGGTATTTTTTTGTACATTTCCCACTTTTCATGCAAGGCGATGCTGGATTACGTGCTCCACAGGGGCCATGAACCATGTTTCTGGTTATGGTTTCGTGCAAATCCCTATCTTGTTCTGGATCCAGAATCTCGGCGCTTATAATGTTGGGACGCAGCTTTTCTTTTAACCAAATAAGAATTAGCTCATGTGGAAGGCCTCGTTTTTGCCGCTGGGCTTGTTCTCTGAGACGGAACTGTGTTTGAACAGGCGTCTCAGTTACTCTTAGAGCTCTCTGACTTTCGGCTTGTTCCACCTGACGCAATTGCGTTTGCATGGGCGTCTCAGACGCTCTCAGAGAAGCTTGACGGGCGGCTTGGCTCTCCAGTCTTTCCTGGGTTTGAGAAGATGTCTCATCAGCTCTCAAAGCTGCTTGTAGTTCATGCCTTCTTAATTCGGCATGAACGGAGGATTCTTGGTATCGAGCAATTTTCACTGCTCGGGCTCGCGATGAGTTCCTACTTAGGTTGGAACTACGTTTGCGAGTCATTTTAATATAAAAAAAAATACAAAGAAACTTAACCTAATAAAAACACAAAGGAACATAACCTAACAAAAACAAAGGAACCTAACCTAATGAAAACTGTTAAACTAACTAATCTAACCGAAAAATAATAAAAGGGAATTAAAAAAGACAATTTTTTATTTACATACCAATCTTATCATAATTAAGGATCGAGTCCAGATTTAGACAATCAATCCTAGCCTAGCGAATAATATTTGAAGAAACAGGAACAACAATTCTACGACTACTTAACTAATGACAATTTTAACACCAAAACTACGACGATTTCCAACAAAAAATCTTCGAAGGTCATTCTTCCACAGAAAATCTTAACACCGCGATTTAGAAAACGGCGTCATCAGTACAACGCCATATTTTAAGCTAATTGTGAAACTGTTGAAATTATGCTACTAAAACGCCATATTGACACTCGACTCACAAAATGTCCAGTATTATAAATTGTAAAGTGAGTCTGTTTAATTATTTTATCCCTCGGGAACAGTACTTTTTTCCTGGATGGAACGTTTTTTTTCTGTATCCCTTACAACGTATATATTATTATGCAAAATGTCATGATGATCGGTTCAGCGGTTTAGGGCCTGTATCAAGCAAAGCAAATTACTTTCGCATCTATAATAATAGCTATAGTTAACAGGATAAAAAACCGGCTAAGTGCGAGTCGGACTCGCGCACGAAGGGTTCCGTACCATTATTATCAAAAAAAGGGCAAAAAAAATCATGTTTGTTGTATTGGAGCCCCCCTTAAATATTAATTTTATTCTGTTTTTATTTTAGTATTTGTTGTTATAGCGGCAACAGAAATACATCATCTGTGAAAATTTCAACTGTCTAGCTGTCACGGTTCATGAGGTAGAGCCTGGTGACAGACAGACAGACAGACAGCGAAGTCTTAGTAATAGGGTTCCGTTTTTACCCTTGGGTACGGAACCCTAAAAACGGGTCTATCGACTCTCTAAGTCTGGACTCACGAAATGGGGTACAAAAGGTACTTCAATTAAAAAAAATAACTCGTATCACACTACTAAAGCTTCGATGATTCGTAAAACACGTGGCGCCACCTATTATCAAAAGCACGTTATTGCTGTTTTCCTCGGGAACAGTACCTTTTTTCGGGATGAAAGGTACCCTATGTCCGTTACAGTACACCTGAAAATGTATATGCAAAATTTCAGGATGATCGGTTCAGTGGGTTAGGCGTGAAGAGGTAACAAACAAACAAACAAACTTACTTTCGCATTTATAATATTACTATGGATTACTGGGTTTTTTTTAAATATCATAATCATGTATAGACCATAAATAAGTTAGATTATGTATTGTCATAGGTTGTTCAGAACTTGCGTGCATTTCGGTTTTACCATCGTCATAACAAATCATTCTGGAAATACTATGCAATGACACTTATTTCTGTAATAATATATATATTTCAAATCCTTTAGACAAATTCAAAACAATTGCTTTTTTAATTTAGATGCTTATTCAGCTATTATGCAATGGACCCCTTGCTTCATTGCTTGATAGCTGAAAAAGCACTTAACTGAATAATCTATGATTTGTGTTTTTTTGTTATAATTAATAAAATAAACTAAAATGAAACGATAAAATCATCATCATCATCAGCCTAATAATGTTCTCCCACTACTGGGACACAGGCCTCCTCTGAGAGGGAATGGGCTATACGTAATCCACCACGCGCTGGCCCAGTGCGGATTGGTAGATGTTACGATGTCAAACAATAAGATACAAAAACATAATTATGTTTCTAAGAATTAATTAATTTATTTTACTATTGTGTCTTTTACTTCTTTGTACTTATGTGTAGTATTTAGGTGAACGCAGACCTAGCTGCATCGCACGCGCCGCAGTCGCCGCATTCGAATTCTTCGTATGAAGTTCTATGCAACCTCGCCACCCTCCCGTGCCGCAGTCGCCGCAGTCCCTGAAGCGGCCGAACTCCCAAGCCGCAGCTGATGACGTCATTAACGCCACCCGGCCGCATCGGACGCTGCGGAGCGAGGGAGAGAGAGTGTATTAATGTTCTGTGGTGCGAAGCATGCGGCGATAGGAACGACTGCGGCGCGTGCGTTCACCCTAAAGAAGTTTAAATCACTCGAGGGTAAGTACAAATGACTAAATTCGTGTGGTTCACGGCCCTCCGCTTCGCGTCGGGCCTTAAATGCACACTTGATTAGTAATCTGTGCCTTACTCTCTTTGGTGAATAAATAGCTATAACCTACTGAAAATACTAATAGGTAACTGATAACTAGTAGAATATATATATTATCATTCATTAATTCCCATTGTCCCAGCCCTATGCCAAATCACAATGAGAAGTTTTACAATGCAATTGTCATGACGTCATGACATATGTAGAATGAGAGATTTTCCTTTTACGGTTTAGAAAAAAACTTAGTTTCCAAGAACTCTATAGATGGTGTTGAACTTACTATGATAGTTGGTGCCAAAGCCAAAACACTTGAAAAAAAAAACATTGTGACACGTCACATACTCTCGTTGACTGACACTTTCATTTTCTTATCCTTCCGAATATAACCTACATTTCTCGCGCTTTGTTAAAATCAGTTTATTTAGGTTCCGTTCCTTGCATTATCATACTTACTCCTAGCGCCAGCTATCCAGCGACTAGGGAAGAGATAAAAACAAAATCCCTCATTGTTAGCCGTACTAAGTTTGAGCTTCCAACGTCTCACAATATTTTCATATCGTTACGGCGGAAAGATTATTTCTACGTTGTGCATAAATAATAACATGTTAGTGCATAATTCATTCATTCATTCCCATTTTCCCAGCCCTTTGCCAAATCACTTACTTGTCAGCCGCACTACGTTTGAGCTACCAACGTCTCACAATATTTTCATATCGTTACGGCGGAAAGATTATTTCTACGTGTGCATAAATAATATGTTAGTGCTTAATAGTACAAATAATTATAATTATGCACCAAAAAAACAAAATATGCAACTAGAACTCTCGGATAATGTGTCTGCTATTACATCCTTCACAACCCTAAAACGCCATCCTATCTGCGGGAACGGTTTGGCTCGGTTTGGCTACTCTCGTCCCTCTGCTGCACCTTGCAGGACGCATCTTAGGAACCTCCTCAAATCCCCTCCACACTCTACCGACTTCTACTCCTACTCCTTCACTGTCTACGCCGTGCGGTTGTGGAATTCACTTCCGCCTGACATTATGGACTGCCAAACTGTTGCAGTTTTCAAGAAAAGAGTAAAAGAACATTATCTATCCATTTCGTCAAAATTGCTGTATTTATTATTATTGTATTGTATTTATAGTATTGTTATATGTTTTTCTTTGTATTTATGAGTAGGTATGTATGAATTGTATATTATATTTAAAATAGTTATCTGTTCGAAGCCACACCAGGGCAACTATCTGGGTGACCGACCTGTCTGCGGTTCCGCGGAGCCCAAAACTTTAAAAGTTGCCTACGAACAATGGGAAATCAACTTATCTAATCCTGATGGTGCTCGGAAGGCGTCGACGACCTGTTATCAGATCGCTTCGCTGTATGTGTGTCAGTGTTTTGATTAAGTAATGTTGTCAAGTGGTGTACGCGGCGATCACAAGAGACGCAGGTTTTCACAGCGTGTTACCGTCCGGGATGTTGCACAAGTTCGCAATATAAAAAGGCAGCAACACTTATCACCAAATTCACATGCCGGGTAAATCTAACCACAATTCGGCGTTACTGTTCAAGTTCAAATGCATCAAAATAACCCAGTATTTTACTCAAACGGGGTTCCAAGGTCCATTAATTCACGGATCGCAACCAAATTGTCGATAACAAATAAGATCAACTCGGATTCTCAAATTCAATCCATAAAAGCAAATCAATTTTCACAAGCACGGTTTCTAGAGATGGGTCTAAAATTAATAAGCTGCTAAATTAACACTGCTAATTTTTTTTAGTATCAACACCTGTTCAATAAATTCTGAGATAGCTGTTAAATTTAGCAGTCACAACTCACAACAAAACAATAATGCTCTTGCTGGCTGGACAGTGCTCCCATCCGCACCAAACACGGACGCCGGATATATATTTGTCTCGCTTTATCCCATCCCTACTGCAGGCCGCAGGCAGACGCGACGGCAACAACAAAGAAAAGGACACACGACACACGTGTTCCGTATCCGTCTCTATTGAATTGTTTTCAACATTTAGCAACTACTAATTTTGTACATATTTAGTGTTCAGTGACAGTTAGAATGTTAAGGTCGAGTGTGTTAATTTAATTAACTGCTAAGTGCTAACTGCTGAATTTGGAAATAGTCTATTATAATATGTAACTAGTGTAAATAATAATATAAATCTGTCTGTGGCTAAATTTAACAGTTGCTAAAAATAACTGCTAATTTTAACTGTTAATTATTTTTAGCATTATATAGCGGAAGACGTTTCCGAACGCTCCCATCTCCCTGGACGTACAAAGAGGTCCAATAGGGGTAAAGCGCCCGATCGCTTTTCACCAACGCGGTAGCGTGTTTGCCTACGCGCCTCGCGCCGACCAATCGCGGATTTGTCGTCGCGCGGCTACTCGGCCGCTGGTTGGCCCTAATAGTTTTAAGTATTTTTCATTTAGATTGTAGAACTGTTTAGTAAGTAGTACAGGGACTATGATCAAGGATGGCGGACGTTTTAAGTTTTAACCTGTGTAGTGTGTAACCAGTGTACTCCTTTTAAGTTTATTAAAGTTTATGCCGACAACAAAGCCCTTTTAATTGAGAACTGACCCACCCCGACTATATCTTGGCGCTCCAACGTGTGTTTTGTAAATTAAAACAAGGGGTCGGAGTTTTTGTTGTGCGGATCAAACTTTTCGTTCGTTGTAAGTTCGTTCAAGTCGAAAAACTTTGGTGATACGGTGATAACGACCGACAAGTGCAGAAAACTGTGTATAGACAGTGACTTTGCCTGTGTTTTGTGTCTACGTGTGGATTATTGCTGGTTGGTACAACCACGAGCCGTGTATTGTAGCTTTTTACGAAAAGTAGGTACTTATCGGTTTGCAAAATGCCGCGAAGACGCAAGTCGCTGCCCGCCGACGCCGACGACTCGATTCACGAGGAATCATCGGAACCAGAACAGTCAAGCAACATAACGATGCCACAAGACGTCCTTGCCAAGCTGATAACATCGATTCAACAATCGCAAGCAGAATTTTGTCAGCAACTCTTACACGAAGTTCGTTCGTCAACGCCATTACTCGCGTCGGTAGATGCAAGTACATCTGCCGCCACCGCCAACGCCGCCGCGGCTATAATGAAGTCCACAGGTAACTTCTCGAAATGTTCATCTAAGTTTAGTGGCAATCCAGAAGAATCCGTGGAAAACTTTATAGATGCCATAGAGGTTTACAAGTCTTGCCTAAACATAAGCGACGAGAACGCTCTTTTAGGTATGTCCATGCTGCTCACTTCATCGGCGGGAACATGGTGGCAAGGTATCAAGGGCTCAACGACGACATGGGATGAAGCTATAACTAGACTGCGTAGTGCGTATGGTGAACGCCGCCCGCCGTTTCGTATTTACGTCGAGTTATTCTCCCTCGTACAAGGTACCGAAAACACAGATTTGTTTATAGCGAAAGTTCGTGCCTTGTTTGCAAAACTTCCACAAGAAGACTTGTGTGAACGCGTCGAGTTAGATATGACATATGGATTGTTAGATCGTCGCATCAGGAAGCGCATCGACAGAGCTACGGTTTCGACATTCGACGAGTTGCTGAAGAAGGCACGCGCCGTAGAAGACTCGCTAAAAGAGTCACAAAACGGTCGTCAAGGTCATAAGCCGTCGTCTCATATCGAAGATGGATCACGCGCCGCCGCCGCCGAGCCTGCGCACATTAGTACCGATACTTCGAGTCGTGCTTCCCGATCATCCGCTGCCGTCGTCGCCGATAGTCGCACGGGCGACTCAACGACAAGAAAGGCAGGGAATACGAAGTCGTTCTGTGTTTACTGCAAACGTAGCGGTCACACAAAGGAAACGTGCGAGAAATTAGTGAAAACTAGTGACGTAAATAACACAAAAAGTGAGCTTAAAAAAGACATTAAGTGTTACGGTTGTGGTGCCGCGAATATCATAAAGTCGAAGTGCCCGAAGTGTAATGCCAATGATGGTAAGAACAGTGGACATTCGGCGTTCTGTTCTATTGCTTCTGCACGTGAGTCTCGTGCACCCACCGATTGCTCCCGGTCGCATCGTACGCCTCGCGTACATGGCGACATACGCCCCAAGGTCAACGCGCCACCGCCGCTACAATTGCCTACCCCGCCGCCGCGAGGTAGCGCGATGGTTGCCGGTACTGCGGGCGCGCCCGCGCCTTCCAGCGTCGAGCGACGCGTGTCGTCGTGCAAAGTTCGAGGTAACCCCGCGGCCGTGAAAGTCGTAGGGGGTTCTGCCACTAATTTTGGTTCTGTCACTAATTCTAGTTCTGTCACTAAGTTTAGTTCTCACACTAATGTTCCAAATTGTAATGTTAATATTTTAGCTATGGATACCGACTATTCTGTTAATAGAGTTCCTTATAGTTATGGTAAATGTTTACATAAAGTTTGCTGTGTAGAGTGTCATAGTTTTAACGATAAATTTTATTTTGTTAAGTCGTCGAGTGTTGATAACAATGTTAGTGTTACGTCTACCACTTGTAATAATAATTCTAAGAATCGTTTTTGTGTTGACCAATGTTATTGTTATATTAATAAGGCATGTGTTTGTACTTCTTGCGACCAGGGGGAGTTCGCGTCACCGTCGCAGTCTAATGATAGTGCGTCACGGTCGGTAATGTTCAATGGTTGTCAATCGTATTCTGGTAATTCCGTCGGTTCAAAATCTTGCGCTCGCGATTTTATGCCTATTTCCAGATCCGCTGATTATAAACCATTTGATAACAATACCAGCGACTCTCAACATTTTTCAGAGATCGCAAGTGGTCGTCAACCTTTTTCCGAGAACGTCAGGGGTTCTCAACATTTTTATTCCCAGAATAATAATTGTCAACAGTTGTACGGAATTACCAGTGGTTCACAACCTTTTAACGAAAATCATAACTTTCGATCTTTTCTAAGGCCCGTGCTAAAGATTAGTATTTTAGGTGAGAATGGTACCGCGTTACTAGATTCGGCAGCTAAAAGCTGTGTGGCTGGTCATACGCTATACGCTCTCCTAAAGGCCAAAGGTCATCCTATGTCCTCTAGCATGGAAAATGTAAAACTTGCAGATGGTGTACTCAGGTTAATGAATGTACTTACTACCGAAGTGAATGTTACTCTTGAAGGTAGAACCAGGCTCGTTAGTTTTTTAATTTTTCCGGACGCGGACAATAATGAATCACTTTTAGGTATAGATTTTTTGATAAATTTTAGTATCTGTGTTGATTTTAGTAGTTCTAAGTGGCACTTCGCTGACAGTGCTGAGCAGTTCGATCTCCCATTTGAAAAACCCGCACACCAGGTCAAGAGTGTGCCTATCAATAGTTTGCTTAGGGACGAGGAAGCTTCAAAGCTTAGCAACGAGCAGCGTGAGGTTCTGGCCCAGTTCCTTTCTGATAATAAGGATGTGTTTGAGTTACGGGGCGAACCAACTGCTTTTGCGGAGCACGTCATTGACACCGGCGACCACGCTCCAGTTGCAGTCCCTCCATACCGGCTTACTCCTGCTAAAAAAGAGATCATGAAGTCAGAAATCGAAAAGATGTTGGCTGATGATATTATAGAGGAGTGCGAATCGGCATGGGGATCGCCTGCATTGTTAGTGCCTAAAAAGAACGATCAAGTTCGGTTTTGCGTAGATTATAGAAAACTTAACGCGATAACTAAAACCGATGTGTACCCGATGCCGCTTATAGACGAGCTGGTGCAGTCTACTAAGCGAAATTGCATCATGAGTACGTTAGATATGCGTAGTGGGTTTTGGAATGTTTCGGTCAGGGAATGCGATCGAGATAAAACGGCCTTTTTAACGCCTTTTGGTACGTATCGTTTCAAAAGGATGCCGTTTGGGCTCAAAAACGCTCCGTCAACATTCCAACGACTCATCGACAGGTTGCGCTCTGGCGCCTCACTTCAGAATGTGACCCTGTTGTGCTATCAGGATGATCTGCTCGTAATATCGGAAGGATTCGATCAGCACATCGCTGATCTACGTGCAGTGTTTGAAAGGCTGCGTATGTTCAATCTTCGCGCCAATCGCGAAAAATGTGTTTTCGCGCGCGAAGAAGTAAAATACTTGGGTCATGTCATTACTCAGGATGGAGTTTCACCTGATCATGACAAAGTTCGCGCAGTGGCGGACATGAAGGCACCAAGTACTGTACGCCACCTCAGAACGTTTCTTCAGACGTGTTCGTGGTTCAGAAAGTTCATTTTGAACTTTTCAGAAGTCGCTGAACCCTTAACTCGTCTTTTGAAGAAAAATCAGCCTTGGGTATGGGGCGCTGAGCAAAATCAGGCGTTTCAGGAGCTAAAAAAGCGTTTAACGTCTGCGCCCATACTCGTCCAAGCTGATTACAGTAAACCGTTTATCTTGCGTACGGACGCAAGTAATTACGCTCTTGGTGCAGTGTTGCTGCAAGGTGAGGGGAAAGATGAAAGGCCGATCGAATACGCGAGCCGCCTTTTAAACCCCGCCGAGCGTAATTATTCTACTACAGAGAGGGAAGCTCTCGCAGTAGTTTGGTCAGTTGAGCGGTTCAGAGGTTATTTGGAAGGTCAACAAATTATTGTAGGTAGTGACCACCAACCTCTCAAATGGTTGTTGAGCTTGAAGTCGCCATCAGGTAGATTAGTTCGGTGGGCACTGAAGTTACAAGAGTTCAATATTCAGTATGAATACACTCCAGGTAGAGCCAATGTTGTGGCCGACACGCTGAGTCGTCCTACTTGTGAAGAAAGTAGTAAAGATCAGTGTGGTATTTGTTCAGTAGTTGTTGACTTACCCACGAGAAGTCCAGCTGATTTGCGACCTGCTCAGTTAGACGACCCGGAACTAGAAAAGATAATGACTGGTCTTGAAAGTAATGACGCAGTTGAAGAAAAACGCTGGTCTGAGCGCGGTTACTTTATGCAGCAAGGAGTCCTATATCGTTACAACCCTGACGTCGACGTCGAGGAAGCTCAGCTCGTTCTTCCGGCGAGTTTACGTCTGGAAGTTTTGAGGGAATGTCACGATACTCCTATTGCTGGGCATCAAGGTATTGATAGGACCTTACATAAGCTTTCACAGCGATTTTTCTTCCCCGGAATGAGACGGTTTGTCGCAGACTTTATTAAGTCTTGTGCGACGTGCCAGCGGTACAAGTCGTCAAACCTGAAGCCTTCAGGCCTTTTACAGACCCCAGTATTGAATCAAAGGGGAGAGGTCTTGGCGATTGACTTGTTTGGCCCGCTCCCTCCTGGAGAGAAGGGGGAGAAGTACATTTTATTAGTTGAGGACACAGCTACTCGGTGGGTCGAGCTTTTTGCTTTGGTCGACGCCACTTCGGAGGTCTGTGCTCGGACACTAATCGAGGAGTATTTCCTTAGGTACGGCTTTCCACGTCGCGTTATCTCGGATAATGGGGTACAGTTTGTCTCTGCGGTTATGCAACAATGTATGTACATTTTAAGAATTGAACAGGACTTGTTACCTTTATATCATCCGGAGGCAAACCCAGCCGAACGGAAAAACAGAGACCTAAAGGTGCAGCTGGCTCAGTTGGTCGACACCGAGCATTCTTCATGGCCTGACCACTTACCGTCAGTTCGTTTCGCTATGAACTCAGCCTTATGTCAGACAACAGGTGTTTCACCAGCTTTTCTCACCTTAGCTAGAGATCTTCGTTCACCAGTTGAGGTTCATTATGATATTAGGGCCGTCCTGAAAAAGGATAACTTTGTTCCTCAGATAACGCCTTACCTAAAGAGATTTCTAGACTCTTTTGTTTCGATTAGGGATAGGGTAGAGAAAGAACAGGATAGACATAAAGATTACGCCGATAAGGGTCGAAAATCCTTAGATTTTGATGTCGGTGATCAAGTTTTGGTAAAGTCGCACGTATTGAGTAACGCTGCTAAAGGATTGTCGGCTAAGTTTATACCAAAAAGGGATGGTCCCTATGAGGTCGTTAAGAAAGCCAGTCCTACGACTTATCTAGTATCTAAAATTAATTCTCCTGACGAGGTCATAGGCAGGTTCCATGCGTCCCAACTTACGCGATTTGTCAATAGGGACGATACGCCGCCTCTTCCTATTATGCCAAAGCGTAATCGAGGCCGCCCTCGTCATGTCAAGCCTGTTTCTGCCGATCATGAGCGGGTTCCTGAGCGAGGACGCCTTCACGAACCCGAGGGGGAGTGTATAGCGGAAGACGTTTCCGAACGCTCCCATCTCCCTGGACGTACAAAGAGGTCCAATAGGGGTAAAGCGCCCGATCGCTTTTCACCAACGCGGTAGCGTGTTTGCCTACGCGCCTCGCGCCGACCAATCGCGGATTTGTCGTCGCGCGGCTACTCGGCCGCTGGTTGGCCCTAATAGTTTTAAGTATTTTTCATTTAGATTGTAGAACTGTTTAGTAAGTAGTACAGGGACTATGATCAAGGATGGCGGACGTTTTAAGTTTTAACCTGTGTAGTGTGTAACCAGTGTACTCCTTTTAAGTTTATTAAAGTTTATGCCGACAACAAAGCCCTTTTAATTGAGAACTGACCCACCCCGACTATAATTAGCATTTAGCCGTGTTATTATTTTTTAACGTTTAAGCCCATCTCTAACGGTTTCTAACCAACAAAAATATCAAGTGTCAAAATCAACTGACAATTCATATGTCAGAAAAAGGTGCGTTCGGAAACACGCACGGGACGAAACATTATCTGTTTTATGTATTCCATTTTCTTTTCTTTTTATTAACACACTATGTCTATATCTCTTCTTTATTATCTCCTTTCGCATGTATGCTGGAAGAGATTTCTTTAGAAATAAGCATCACTTTTGTACTATTTTCTGTTCCTTTCTACTTTTCTGTAAATATTTAGTGTGTACATGAATTGTTAAATAAATAAATATGCAGTCAAGATTCTGTTTCACCATTCATCATTATCATTCTCCTGCTCTTAATCAAATTTATTCGGGGTCGGTGCAGTATGTCTTGTTCTTCTATACTTCTCTATTTCTTGTCATCTCATCAAAATACATAATAGGTATTATAATAAAATAAATGGCAGTAGACGGGTACAGACCGGACGCAAGACGGGACGGGCAGCTTTGTTGTTTCTATAGCTTATTCCTCTATGCGTCGTACTAATAATTACTTTCGCTCGTCGCCACTTGATTTTTAGACTTATATTATTTTTAACTATTATAAATTTATTAAAACACAGCGAAAATAATGTTACTAAAATAATATTGCATTAGCCTCATAATTAAAGACTTGACTTAAAATCCTCAGTAGCCAGGACATTAAATTCCACAAAAAAAGTCTTACTGTCATTGTCATTCGCTCGCTTCGAATTTTCGAACCGAGCGTCAAAACAAAACTTCAATCAAAAGTCAAATCGAAATCCTGTCAAAACAACAGTGACATCATTGCAGCATTGTTTGTAGCCTAATTTATTAATTTTGGCTTATTTTTTTAGTTAGGTTAAAAGATGGAAAAACTACCAATGTGTAGGATATGTTTAGCGCAGAATACGCGTATGTATAAAGTGGTCAACAAGAACTTGCGTGACCTCTATGAGAAACTGACTGATGTTCCAGTAAGTTGATACTGTAAAAATAATAATTGAATATCCGATGTTTCATGATAATACTTATTTCTTACTTTTTATTTTGCTCTAAGACTTAGGGCAAAAATAAAAATCACAGACATTGGTGACAGAAAACAATGTGAGGTTTTATTTAAGTCGCCAATCTGCATGATATGTTTTTTTATCAATCTTTTTTGTTGCAGTTTGTTACTAAAGACAGTAGACCAATCCTTGCTTGTTTTCTCTGCTGCGTTAAACTAAAGCAATGCTTCCATTTGATGAGAAAATGTTTGGAAGCTGAAGAGCAATTTGCTCAGATGATGAATGAGGTGAGGTATTCTTCAACTGACATTTAATTCTCTTAACTTCTGATTTCAGTGGATTTCTCTCGTTCCCTTGTGTCTGGGAGCTGGGGTGGCCTAGTGGTGGTGGCCCTGACTTGTGAGCAGTAAGTTGTGGGTTCGAACCCAGACTGGCTCATTACTTTGTGTTATTTTTTCCATCTCTACTGCCCTCAAAACAATAGAGGAAAACATTGTGAGGAATCCGGCATGCCCTAGAACCAATAAAATTCAGAGACATGTGACATCTACCAACCCGCATGGGGCCTACGTGATGGATTATAGCCCATTCCCTCTCATAGAGAGGAGATTGTGTGTCCCAGCAGTGGGAACATAATAGGCTGATTGTGCTATGCCATGGAGAGTTTAATGTTAGGCAGTTGGTCCATGTAGAATACTGGTATTCAGCTGCATCTGGTAAGACTGGAAGCAGACCCGAATATAGTTGGGAAAAGGCCAAGCAGCGAAAGAGTTTTCAGTATGAAACTTGTACATGTATGTAGCAGTTTGACAACAGTCCTCTCTCATGTTGGCACAAGCTATGCAGCAATAGCTTGTGCTGTTGGCAGAAGGGCAAACTGTCCCGGTTGCATTGGGCCTACTTAAGTATCCATACTTATGGAGGCTCTTTTGAGTGACTTTACCTAATAAGTACCATAATAATAATATTACTTTTGCAGCCTAATCCTCGAATAAACCCAGAACACTTTGAGTTTTGCAGTGAGCTTACTAGAAGTCCCATAGAACAAATAAATATAGTTGAGAAATTGCAAGCAGAAAGTGTTGTTATCAAAGAAGAACTACCAGCTGTTTGTGAGGGACTAGATGTTATTGATGAAACTGATGGTATGTTTTAAGAACAAATAACCAAATGATCATTGATTGATAAATCATAACCCTATTTCCTACTAATATTACAAATGTGAAAGTTTGTGACGATAGATGGATGTTTGTAACTCTTTCAGGCTAAAACTATTTGGATGAAATTTGGCATACAGATAGCTTATTAACCTGGATTAACGCAAAGGATACTATGTATCCCGTGGGACAGTTATCAAACTCCATGCGGGCATAACCGAGGGCATCCTCTTTAATAAAATGAATAAATAATTTAGTTTTCGTTTTTTTAGTGGATGTCTTTCGGCTGAAACGGCGACGATGATAATTTAGTTTTCCAAATAAAAACAGTTGTTTGTGAATTTCAAAAAATGTAATGATTTTCGCAAACTGTGGCAGTGCTACAATATGTTGCATATTGATAATTATACAAATACAAATCATTTATTTGCATAACACAGGTTCAGAGGATGTTACAAAAGGTTCATAAGGTACACTGTATTATAACCATGCTAGGTGTGCAAATATGTTAGGAACATTAGGTTAGCAACTTTACATTAGATAAGAATTTATTCATATTCAGAGGTTATTAAGTTACAATGTCATTTAGGATAAAGATGGTCAATATACACACAATTAAACACATAATTAAATTTGAATTAGTAATTTATAAGTAATAATAATGTCATGCAAATTAATAATGTCATATGTCATAGTAATTATATTATCCATAATAAAAGTATTGAACAAATATATTCTCTAATTAAAATACAATATCTTTTTCTTCTAGATAGTCTTTTACACTGTAATAACATTTTTTAATTAGGAAGGTGTATATTTTTTTCTTAAATAGAAGTAGGTAACTTTTTAATCTCATCGGGCAATTTGTTATAAATCAGTGATGCCATACAAATAATACTTTTATTGAGTAGTGCCGTTTCCCCATACGGTATTTCTACATCTAACCTTTTTTTGTCTCGTAACTGTCTATAGTAGCTTTTAAAGGCAGTCTTATAATAGCGTGGATTCGATTTCACAAATACATTTAATTGGTATATGTACTAGGAAGGTAATGTAAGGATTTTTAAATCTTTAAAGGAAGATTGACAACTTGTTGTACTATCCAGATGGCACATTGCTCTGATGCATTTCTTTTGGGCTTTGAATACAAATTCCTTGTCTACCGAGTTGCCCCAGAATAAAAAATAAAAAATCACAATACCAATTTATCAATTTAAATAAAATGAAATCTTTGCACATTTATATTGTTATTGTCATATTTTCAATAAGCATTGTCATTGTCATTATTTGCTGCAAATATTATTTTGAGCATTACTTAATGAAGTGACTACATTTAAGGGATCTCTTATATTGAAGAAAAAACAACGTATTGTATTAAAAAAGAATCCTAACTATTACCATAAATGCAAAAGTAAGTTTGTTTGTTACCTTTTCACTCCTAAACCACTGAACCGATCATCCTGATATTTTGCATATAGGTTGTCAGGTGTACCTACAGAAACGGACATAAGGTACCTTTCATCCCAAAAAGAAAGTACTGTTCCCGAGGAAAACAACAATAACGTGCTTATGAAAATAGATGATGCCACATGCCTTTCGAATCATGATTGAAATATATATTATTATTACAAGCAGAGTACAACCCGAATTCTAAATAAACGCGGTCAAAACAGGCGCGGATTCAGGATTCTTTGGTCTTCCTCTACTCATATACCCATCCACATTCATACTCACAACTTTCCTCACGACATTTTCCGCATTCCTCCGCATCACACGCCCATACCACGACAACCGATTACCACACAACTTTTCTCAGTCACCGGCGGCGGCGCCACTTTCAGACTTCCTCATATATACTCATTTTTTACTTTATCCATTCGAGTAACAGTGCACATCCCCCTTAGCATCATCATCTCTGCGTTTCGCCACTTCATATAGAAGTTATTTGGTTGACAGAAACTTGACTGCATGAGCGAGCGCAGCGGGCTCGAAAATTTTTGTCACCTTGCTTTGGACAGGTTTGAATTGTTCGATCCTGTATACAGGAATTACTTGGTCGACTTTTAGACAAAGTCTAAAGAAAGTAGTCTTAGTCTAAAAACGAGCGAAGCCAGTTCGAAAATTTAACAGTTTACCTACCTTGAACAGGTTAGAATTGTTTCGACCTACTGGAGTTACCTGGGCCTTTTATAGACAAAGTCAAGACTCAAGAAAAACTAGGTAGGTAATAGGTTGCAAGAGCGAGCTCGCAATTTTTTTACATCATTGCCTAAGATAATTATATGCTTTGCATATAAGGCCTCAGGGCAAGGTGCTCCTAATTTATTTCAGGCTCTGTCCATACCGGTCGATCATGCAAAAATCCAATTAGAGTGCCAATCCAGAGGTAGAAAAAAGGAGCCTTTTTGACAAATGTTTTTCCGCAGGGTTAAACAATATTTCAATTCCGTCAAACTAGTTCAAGCTTGGCTAATGACGTATTCGGCCCGGTTCCCTGTATCCGCGCCTGGGTCAAAAGCAGGTATTAATAATATACATTTTTGCTTACTTACAGAACTAGTACTAGAAAATGTAGACCATTCCGAACCAGATTCAGAAGATGACGTACCTCTAATGCAGGTTAAAATTAAAGTGGAAGAAGCAATAGAAGTATCTGAGAAGAAACAAACAGCCGCCGTGACAAATAGTAAGTGTTAGTTACTAAATCAATAGTCACACATTGTAATCAGTGGAGTTTATGTATCTTGTCTCAGTTATTTTCTTAGCAAGACATTCTTGATCGCCTGTTTTGTGATGTTTTTTTTCATTTTTAAATATCGCTGGACATTACACACCACACTAAGCAACGAGATGTGTGTTGTGGACACCAGATAGTTTATATACTTCTTAGATACTTTTTACCCGACTACGGCAAAGCTAAAAGGAAGGGTAATGATTTTAGCAGTCTACGTATGTATGTATTTACGTATGTCCCACCGTACCGCCTAAACTATTCATCCGATTTTGATGAGTAAGGTGTCAATCGATTCGTTATTATGGCCCGGGTGACAGGCTTTATAAATTTTATCAAAATTTTATGAAACGGAATTTAAACATAAGATTCTGACCTCGAAAAAAAAAATCACGTGTTTGGTATCAAAAGAAAGGTCCTGGCGAGCACATTACAAATATGTATATATATATTGTAGATTAGTCAAAATATATTAAAAAAGGACACCAGAAAACCCGGTCCCGGCTAGTGTGTATGCGATCGCGAAACAGAAAAGTATTTAAAAAAAGAAAGTTAAAAAGTTATAACCTCACTACGTAATATAAAGGACGAAACAAGAAAATAATTCAAATACAAATCCAGAAATGCATGGTACAAAAATGGTCAAAGTAGAGTCGTGGTGGCACCCACTGCCTACTATGATTATTCATTATGTGGGTGCCAGGAACAACTCCGTTCAGAGTTCAGAGTCTTGTATTATATAGTGTAGGTATTATCTATGGTTCAGAGTTCATTTATTTGTCAGAAACATGAGTTTGCACCTTTGCACACACAAAGCATGCAAGATGTTGAGTACAATGCAGAAAGGATCACACTCATGTTTTACCTTTACGGCGTACAAATATTAAAAAGCGTACTATATAATAAAATTTTATCAATTATCCCATCATTCGTCCACGGACGCAAATTTTATCTACCACTTATGTCCAAAAATATTCCAATTATTTACGATTCGGCACGCCTGATTAAAACGACAATATCTCCGAAATTACGTTAGTTAGCTCGCTACCAGTTATATCATTGGAATCGTTATTAAATTAGCTAACAGGTTATGTATGGTTTAGTATAGTTTTGCCTTGTGATGTATTAGTAATTGTAATGTGTGTTCAGTGTTAGGGATTTTTACCAGTTTCTTGTGTAAAGGTCATTTTAATAAAAAAAGTAAACCGTTGTTTCAAAAAGTTTTTTTTTTTTTCTACTAGTACACATGAAGTCACACAAATCAATCAAAAGAATACAGCCCGTAGTATATTTTTTTCATCTCACAAGCCTAAGAAAACATGACGTCATTTACGAGTGCCGGATTCTAAACAAAAGAATGGGTTTGTTTACGCTTCAATTCTCAGAAAGCTCGAAGCTAACTGGCTTGAGTTACACTTTTATAACAATGTTTGGTTCACATACTTGACACCGAAAGAGTGTCAGCTGTTACAAGTTATTAGTTAATTAGTATAAAATAAACAAAGCAGACACTTAAAAACAGGCGTAAAAACACCCACTCAAACATTGCATCACAGTTTATATTCTGTTGCCTCAGTTTGAAATATAATTTAACATTCCACATGTTGAAGACATTTACAAAACATTAGGCGTATAAAAAATGCATGCTGTCTAACAAAAACATTAATTAAAATCAATAATCAATAATAATTAATTAAATAATCAAATATTAATTAAATAATCAATCAATAACAATTTCACTAAAAAATCTAGTAAACAACGGCGCTCATTGGTCAAGCGCGTCGACGGCATTGAAATCCGGCTCTATGATTGGGCCAGCGGCAAGCCGCGGCTCACGAAAGTTTTACGTAATTAGAATTTTGAATTGAACACAACCAAATACGATATTATTAAAGTTAAACGCCTAATATATATAATACGATACATAAAGAACACACTTTATCCATAGTTTGCATTTCTATCAATAATTAGTGCCAAAATACCGCGAAATGTATCAGCGTCTCTTGAACGGTTTTTTTTAAATGACTATTTCTGGCCGAAATCTCTAACAATTAGACGGTTTCTACATTCAAAAATGTTAATTACTTACCCAGGCATGACGAAAACACAACACAACACCACACAAAGCACTTTCATTCATTGTAACTATTAATTATTAAACATATAAAAAATACAATTATTTTTTGAAATTCATTTGTCGGATTACAATAAATTACATTTGACCAATAAATTATCAATAACATATACAATAAATTACATAATATAGCTACAGCAAACAGCATTTAAATTACAATTCAAATTCATAAATTAAATTAGATTAGTAGACGAACAAAATGTTATCGTAAAAATTAATTCAAATGGCAAAATATGATAAAATACTAACAATAGTAAACAGAACCAAACTTCGCGCCCACATTAGAATTAGCATGTTTTCTCCATTAGAAACTTATAAATACCACGTATACGTATAAAAGCATTTGGCTACTAAATAATCTTTCAGTTCTTTTTTTTCAATAAATTAGTTAAGAAAGAAAGAAAGACTAAAGCTGTGGCGAAGTGCATCCTTACCAATCCCATTCGTTCCACCTACTGAAAATCTCCCACCTGGACATGAGTTGCCATGGCTGACCTGGAAGTCTTTAAATAGACTCCGGACCCAGGTTGACCGCAGCAAGGAAAACCTGCTCAGGTGGAGATTCTTCCCTGGAGATGACTCTTCCCTGGAGTGTAAATGTGGTGCTGTTCCACAAACTTATTATCGTGTCCTGCGTGTCCTGTTGTTTGTTCACGACAGGAACTGATAGACGCTACCGAAAGCGCCAAACTAGTAGCTCAGTTCTGGGCCGACTCAATTTAGATTGCCATCGACACGCTAAGAAAAAAAAAATAGTAAAAGTTATTTCTTTGAGTGCCTGTGGAAGGTGGTTAAATATACGTGGTGTCATACGGAAATAGTAGATTGTATGACAAGGGAGCAAAATAGTATTTTTACGGCGAGGGCGCTATTTTGATTCCAGAGCGAAGCGAAGGATTCGATTCTAAAATAGAATCCTGAGCGTAGCGAGGGATTCAAAGTACATCGCCTGAGGGAAAAATATGTTTGCTCTCGAGTCATATACTCTACTTTTCATCTCGTTCTATGAGAAAATAAATAAGAGACACTTTTAAGTAATTAATGAATAAGTTTAATTAAAAAAATGACATGAATGTAAAAAAGGTCTATTACAAATTTATATTTATAAATATCTACAACACTGGCGAAATTTTGAAAATGTATTTTCACTGTGTGTGTGTTTGTTTGGGATTGATATAGTTGTGGATTTATTTATACAGAATGACATTTTTATCACTTTAAAAAAAAAATGGGTATAATCGGTGAACGGAGTAGAAGCAAATGCCACACTTAGTTTTTTTTTAATTCGAAACTAAAAAAAAAAAAATATTTTTTTCGTTTAATGTGAAATTCGATATTTTACATTTTTTGTTTTTTATTTTTCTTTCTTTGTTCTAATATGAAAAGTTTACTTGAAATTTTTAGCGTTTTTTGCTGATGGATCAATTCTTTGCTAAACTGTGGAAAAAAGAAAAACAAAACTAGGTATGCCTTAAGCTTCTACTCCATTCACCGAATATACCCATTTTTTTTGGAAAGTGATAAAAAAGTCGTCCAGTATTTTGAGTGTTTGTAATCTCAGTATCTGGCTGGTGCTCAGGAAAAGGTTCCTAATGTAGAAGAGCGCGGTGACAACGGCATGGGCAACTATCTGCAACTCTTAATTTGGTATTTTCTACAATGCGGGTGCTGACCCCCGCACCGTACAAACACTAATTCATACAATTTTCGTTCGATTTAAATGAACGATTCATATTCCAAATTCAAATCTCATTACTGCCCGCTAAAAAGTCTAGTGGAGAAAAGAGCTACTTTGCTCCCGCTAAAAGGGGAACAAAACGACACTTTTCGAATAGAAGGGATGAAATAGTAGATTGTATCATAAGGGAGCAAAATAATATTTTTACGGCGAGGGCGCTTTTTTGAATCCAGAGCGAAGTGAGGGATTCTAGAGTAGAATCCCGAGCGTAGCGAGGGATTCTTTAATAGAATCCTGAACGTAGCGAGGGATTCAAAGTACGTCGCCCGAGCCAAAAATATATTTTGCGCCCGAGTGATACACTCTACTTTTCATCACCCACTATGAGAAAATAAAAGGCGCCTAATAATTTTAACCGACTTCAAAATGGAGGAGGTAATTCGGCTGTTTTTTTATGTATTTACACCGATTACGCTGATATTTATGAGCCGATTGACGTGATTATTCTTTAGTTTGATGCGGAATAGTTGCCATTTGGTCCTATAAAAATGTAACATAGTTTGGCCCAGTAGTTTTCATTTTATGAACATTTTTACTTCAGTCGTGTGGTCTAATTTCAACATCTAAAATAAATGCATATCTAATATTTGGATAGGATATTACAACTAAAAATGGAAAAATAAAAAAACTTTTTTGCAAAAAATAAAACCGACTTCACAAAACACAAAAACGTTAAAAATAACTTTAGCTTCAGAAGTCGGTGACAAAAAAAAACTAAATGAATCAAACAAAGGTCACCGACTTCTGAAGATCTAAAGTTATTTTTCACTTTATTGTGTTTTTTATTCACTGTCACTTGAAGAACTCATTTTTCAAAACAAAACCATGAATTTCTAACAATTCATGAAAATTGACGAAAACGCGGTCTGTAGTTCGCGCGTTTTTAATTTGATTTCTTTTTTTTATTCAGTCAGCGCGGCGGCCGGCGCACAGTGGATCGTCCCCATACAAGAGGTCGGACATAGAATGAAAAATTATCAAATTATTTAATTAAAAAAATATATATATGTATACAGTTGCATTCCTCTATTGAAGAACAACAAAAAATGTTACTACGCTTTTTTTATTTGACCAGCACTTTAGGAGCTATTCGATGAAAACTGTTATTTTTGGATGGAAACGAACACAAAAATGTCTGTATCTCATGATTCCCTCCTTGTTTCGATTTGCGGTTTTCACTACTGTCTTTTACCTATTTTATGCCACGTTTACTTCAAGGACACATGGTGCCCGCAGAGCGCCCCTTTCAAGATATTTTGCCTATAGTAACTATCTTTGTTATTGTATTACTGATGGAATGGAGGTACATTAAATATACTTATTACTGAGAATTAGTCATCACTAAGTAGTTCATTAAATAACAGGTGCATTTGTGAGTACTTTAATGACTTATTAACGCTTTTGTTGCAATATAACAAAAGCGTTAACCACGACCACTAACGAAACGACAAACCGAAACCGAAACGAAGCGGTAACGACTACCAGTACTTGCTTAATCTAATTATTTATTATAATTACTAAGAATTACACATAAGAAGTTAAATGAAGAAAAGGTGCATTAGTGAGTATATTGAAAAAAAAAATATCGGTAATGAGTTGTGACATCGCATTAACAATAACAAATCAAAAAGAAAAGAAATGTTTTATGATGTTGATGACTATGAAAATACGTATTTATATTTTTTTTATTTATATAATATAACACTGTAAAATATATTTAACTCTTTAAATAAATTACACTTAGACCTATAATAATTTATAAATAAAAAATAAAACAATTACTAATAACGAAATTGTAAATATTGATTATAATAAAAAATAAATAAACTAGTACTACCTTAAAGTTACTAACAATTATATTACTATAAGACTTAAACTATATTTTCTTCGTCTTCATCAATAACGACATCATGATCATTATTGTCGTCATCTTCTTCAATGTCACTACATTCCGAAACTGCTCCAACTATTGTATCTGTTGAAATGTCAATAAGCTCCAATTCACTCTGGTCATGTATGAGCAAATCGTCCAGTTCTCTAAATGAAGATTTTTTAACTCTATTTGGCATCCTCGGTCGTAGGCTCGTTAGAAGAGGATCGGAAGATAAAAGAAGATTATGAAGAATGTCTTTATTAGTGGCGATGCTACTGTGCTTTCGCGTATGAGTTTCTCTAAATTTACGAAAATCCTTGTTTCTTGCTTCAGATGCTTCCTCAGACAAAAAACCTATAGGCACTACTGATAGGTGTTCCACTATCTGCGATCCATGAATCAGCAATTTATGCAAACTTGATGGCATGTTATACCATGGATATAACTGTACGAAGAAATTTGCTGTTTCATCACAATATAACTTGAATTTATGGATTTCAATTTTTTCGCCTGAGGAAATGCATTGCAAAATTACAGCGAGTCTTCTAATTAAATTGACGTCTAATTTTGTAATTTCCGCAGTCGTTTCAGGGTTTGCAAAAAACCTTCTAGCAGTATTTCCAGTGTTTGTATTGCCACTACCCTGCTTTACAACATCCAGAAGTAAGCCTGTGTTTCTTCGGAAAGCAGCTTGAATAGCTTCTTTCTTATCTTTAACAATTCTTTTATTATCGTCACCTTTTGCTTGCCATGATTTTATGTCCATTCTGTAGGCAAACACAAACACTCCATAAAAACACACAAAAAAAAACACTCCATAAACCGAATCCAAGCATGCAACGAACTAAATCCATGCTTGTATAAATCTTCGTTCGCAGGTTTAGCTCTCACTTCTTCCAAATTATTCATCTCACTTGGGCGAGCTTTGCACAAATCACATACTGCTGCCGATGTTCCCGATATGATTGAATGTACCTTACCATCAATCATGGTTAACCACAGATTGTGCGTAACAGTAGCATTGCCGCAAGCAGTTGGGTTCAGTTCACGAATCTCGGTCTCAAATATATCCATTTCAGCCTTTACATTTGCTTCCGTTTCTTTCATAAACGTAAATGAAATCGGACGACAATATGTGGTTGACGATGGCCGATCATTCTGCCTCATTGTGTTTCCACTAGAAGTCACTAACTTAAGAGGTACAAGACTTGCCATAAATACACTGGATAAATCTTGTTCACTTGTTGTTGTTCTTTGATGATAAATGCTTTGACTTGAAGCTCCATCAAAACCCCATTTACTGTGAAGCACAAGTTGTTCACCAGCATCAAAATTCGGCTCAAGTGAATCGATCAGCCTCCTAACTGTGAGATCAAGGAGGGCTTGGAGTCGTATCTTTGCGGAAGTATCAGTCACAGTTACGTCTTCTTTTGCCGGGTAACACTTAAGTTTTTCTTTCACTAACATGTAATAGCTTGGGTATTTCGCATGACCTTCTTTAAAACTAAAGTCCCTAAGTGTGATGTAACGCCACTTGGATAACTGCATGTGAACGTAAAGAGCAAGTGCTTTGTGAGTAGGAACTTCACGAAGCAAAGTATTCTGTTTAGTTTCCAGGACATTCAGAACGGTTGAGACATGTTCAGGATTTCCCAGCAAATGCTTCATGATTCTGGCCACATCATTTTTTCCGGCAGACTTAAGTGCACTTTCAACAGTATGTAAAAGCTCATCTGGACGACTGCAACTAGCCATATTTTCATCAACACGTCTTCTTTTCTGTCTACTGGATAAATCTTCAAAGCGTTTTCGAGGAGATTTAAATGTTGAAGTTGATGCATCTGATTTTGATGGACTGATTACCTCTTCTGTCTCATCTTTAGCTTCTTCAGTGTGAACAATATTTTCCTTAAAGCAATTTGGCCAAATGATATAGGAACTTAACCACTCTCTGTTCTTGTCCATGAACTTGTCGACTGTCCTTCTTGATTGCACCCATTTGGAGTAAACCCGATAGCAAAATCGTCGACACCAGTTCTTTAGATCCGACACATCATTTTCACTTAACTGGACGTTACTATTCGACTTCAATGTATTACATAAATTTTCATAGTCACGAAGATCTTTATGATTACGAAGAGCAACATAAAGATCAAGATAAGTAGAAAACCCACGGAAAGCCATAATGACAACACTTGGTAGAGGTTGAAATTACAACTGAATAATATTTGCAAAACACACTAAAATATATAGGGCAGCAAGTGTGATGACTAATTCTCAGTAATAAGTATACTTAATGTACCTCCATTCCATCAGTAATACAATAACAAAGATAGTTACTTTAGGCAAAATATCTCGAAAGGGGCGCTCTGCGGGCACCATGTGTCCTTAAAGAAAACGTGGCATAAAATAGGTAAAAGACAGTAGTGAAAACCGCAAATCGAAACAAGGAGGGAATCATGAGATAGACATTTTTGTGTTCGTTTCCATACAAAAATAACAGTTTTCATCGAATAGCTCCTAAAGTGCTGGTCAAATAAAAAAAGCGTAGTAACATTTTTTGTTGTTCTTCAATAGAGGAATGCAACTGTATATATATTTTTTTTAATTAAATACTATTTTAATTTTTCATTCTATGTCCGACCTCTTGTATGGGGACGATCCACTGTGCGGCGGCGCGACTGGGCCGTCGTACCAGCCAGTCTTTATTCAAACAATATTTGCGTTCGATTTCTTTCGGCGCTGAACACTAAGATGTTCCAAATTCAAAAAGTGCGCCGCAATTATCTTTTCACACCACCTGCTCGAAAATGTCAAATTATATGTCAAGCAACCTTAACCTAAAGTGAGTCATTAGTGGCCGGGGGCACAGCCGGTCAATAATGTTGTACTGGATTTCATTATGACCCGCTGGTCAATAATGTGATTTGAATTTGGAATCTCACATGCTCAGCTAAATTGGCAGTATAGTACTAACAAACACCCTTTGTGCCAGAAAGAGGAAAGCTATTCTCGATACCCTTACTACGCGTGGATGATATTCTCGATTTCCTACAAAATCATAACGACTGCTTCTTCATATCGTTGCCATGTTTTCGAAGACATAATATTGTAAGAATAATTAGATAACTACGAACCATTTTTTAAAAGGAATGGAATAACATTAAAACTGGCATTAATAATAACAAATACCGTACCGCGCCGTAATACCGTAATAGTAATTGGCTGTAACATTAGTTAATTATTCTTACTGTTTGTTTATTTAAAAAATACTTTGTTTTTCGTACTATGGCTATTATTTTCTCACAGTAGGTGTAAAAAGTAGAGTATCCTCCTCTGGGCTAAAGGTGTCTTTGCCTTGGGCTAGCTTGAATCCCTCGCTGCATTCAGGATTCTTGTATTAACTCCCTCGCTTCGCTCGTGAGTTAAACTCTTAACTCCCTCGCTTTGCTCGTGAGTTAAATTCCGAATCCTTCATTGCGCTCGAGATTCAATATGACGCCCGTGACATAAGACACAACTTTAGCCCCTCGGTGCATAATCTACTATTTCATCCCTTCTATTCGAAAAGTGTCGTTTTGTTCCCCGTTTAGCGGGAGCAAAGTAGCTCTTTTCTCCACTAGACTTTTTAGCGGGCAGTAATGAGATTTGAATTTGGAACATGAATCGTTCATTGAAATCGAACGAAAATTGTATAAAT
The DNA here is from genome assembly GCA_905147715.2 of Xestia xanthographa. Classification (NCBI taxonomy): domain Eukaryota; kingdom Metazoa; phylum Arthropoda; class Insecta; order Lepidoptera; family Noctuidae; genus Xestia; species Xestia xanthographa. The sequence continues at coordinate 16,569,154 of LR990654.1, read as the reverse complement.
GACTGGCTGAAAGTGTTTGTACGGTGCGGGGGTCAGCACGCGCATTGTAGAAAATATTAAATTAAGAGTTGCAGATAGTTCGCCCATACCGTTGTCACCGCGCTCTTCTACATCGAAGGAACCTTTTCCTGAGCACCAGCCAGATACTGAGATTACAAACACTCAAAATACTGGATGACTTTTTTATCACTTTCCAAAAAAAAATGGGTATATTCGGTGAATGGAGTAGAAGCTTAAAGCATAACTAGTTTTGTTTTTCTATTTCCACAGTTTAGAAAAGAATTGATCCATCATCAAAAAACGCTACAAATTTCAAGTAAACTTTTCATATTAGAACAAAGAAAGAGTAATTAAAAAACAAAAAATGTAGGTATAAATAAATCCACAACTATATCAATCCCAAACAAAATACACACAGTGACAATAAATTTTCAAAATTTTGCCAGTGCCATTTATATTTATATCTATTAGATATAAATATAAATTTGTAATTGACCTTTTATAAATTCATGTCATTTTTTTAATTAAACTTATTCATTAATTACTTAAAAGTGTCTCTTATTTATTTTCTCATAGAACGAGATGAAAAGTAGAGTATATGACTCGAGAGCAAACATATTTTTCCCTCAGGCGATGTACTTTGAATCCCTCGCTACGCTCAGGATTCTATTTTAGAATCCCTCGCTATGCTCGGGATTCTATTCTAGAATCCTTCGCTTCGCTCTGGAATCAAAATAGCGCCCTCGCCGTAAAAATACTATTTTGCTCCCTTGTCATACAATCTACTATTGCGGCGCACTTTTTGAATTTGGAACATCTATAAAGAGGATTAAAAACTCATTACTGCCCGCTAAAAGTTTCTTATAGAAAACACCACCTTTGGGTGCACTTAAAGGCGAACCAAGTCGTCCTTTTCGAATAGATGGGATGAAATAGTAGATTGTATCATAAGGAAGCAAAATAATATTTTTACGGCGAGGGCGCTTTTTTGAATCCAGAGCGAAGTGAGGGATTCTAGAGTAGAATCCCGAGCGTAGCGAGGGATTCTTTAATAGAATCCTGAACGTAGCGAGGGATTCAAAGTACGTCGCCCGAGCCAAATATATATTTTGCTCCCGAGTGATACACTCTACTTTTCATCACCCACTATGAGAAAATAAAAGGCGCCTCATAATTTTAACCGACTTCAAAAAGGAGGAGGTAATTCGACTGTTTTTTTATGTATTTACACCGATTACGCTGATATTTATGAGCCGATTGACGTGATTATTCTTTAGTTTGATGCGGAATAGTTGCCATTTGGTCCTATAAAAATGTAACATAGTTTGGCCCAGTAGTTTTCATTTTATGAACATTTTTACTTCAGTCGTGTGGTCTAATTTCAACATGTAAAATAAATGCATATCTAATATTTGGATAGGATATTACAACTAAAAATGGAAAAATAAAAAAACTTTTTTGCAAAAAATAAAACCGACTTCACAAAACACAAAAACGTTAAAAATAACTTTAGCTTCAGAAGTCGGTGACAAAAAAAAACTAAATGAATCAAACAAAGGTCACCGACTTCTGAAGATCTAAAGTTATTTTTCACTTTATTGTGAAAATTACGAAAACGCGGTCTGTAGTTCGCGCGTTTTTAATTTGATTTAATTTGATTTCTTTTTTTTATTCAGGTAGCGCGGCGGCCGGCCGGCGCGACTGGGCCGTCGTACCAGCCAGTCTTTATTTAAACAATATTTGCGTTCGATTTCTTTCGGCGCTGAACACTAAAATGTTCCAAATTCAAAAAGTGCGCCGCAATAATCTTTGCGGCGCACTTTTTGAATTTGGAACATCTATAAAGAGGATTAAAAACTCATTACTGCCCGCTAAAAGTTTCTTATAGAAAACACCACCTTTGGGTGCACTTAAAGGCGAACCAAGTCGTCCTTTTCGAATAGATGGGATGAAAACACTATTACGCATTAGTGCTGTATCGGATGGTCTGATACACAATCTGTGCTTATATTTATCGCGCCGATTACGGTTATCCATATCTGATTGTTTCTTAAACAGAACAAATCTCAGAAGAGGACCAACAATGCTATGATTCGCCGTGAGCTTGACATCCACACCCAGAACAGGAGCGATTTCGTAGAGCATAATATAGGCTGATTTACTCAGTCGCTTGCTTAACTCCGCTAAATGTGGTTTCCAGTTTAATTTTGTATCTATTGTGAGCCCTAAGAACTTACTTACATCCACTTAACTCATCTGTTTGTTATTGTTGTGTATATTAAGAGCCTACATCAGATTCGCAACTCTTTTTGTGGTGGTTCAAACTTCGTTTGTAATACTGTTAGAATAACGTTCTAATCAGGTTGCACTACAAAGCGGTTGTTACGTCAGTCACTGCGGCCGAATAGTGCGAAATTAGTTGTTTTTATCTATATCTAAATATATAAAAGAAGAAACTGACTGACTGACTGACTGACTCATCTATCAACGCACAGCCCAAACCGCTGGGTCTACAGATTCCAAATTTGGCGAGTAGATTCCTTATGTGGTCTAGGGGTGCACTAAGAAAGGATTTTTCAAAATTCATCCCCTAAGGGGCTTAAACGGGGCTCGAAAGTTTGTATGGGGAAACAAGTTTAGTTAGACTATTTTATACAAAACTTCACAGGAGTGCTCCTATTGATAAATGAGTAGAAACGGGTTTCAGGTTTTTTCAGAATTCAACCCCTAAGAGGGTGAAATGGGGTAGCAAAGTATAAAAATCAATGCACAGCCCAAACCACTGAGTCTAGAGATTCCAAATTTGGCACATAGGTTTTTTATGGGGTCTAGGGGTGCACTAAGAAAGGATTTTTCAAAATTCATCCCCTAAGGGGGTTAAACGGGGCTCCAAAGTTTGTATGAGGAAACAATATTAGTTAGAGTATTTTATACGAAACTTCACAGGACTGCTCCTATTGATAAATGAGTAGAAACATGTTTCAGGTTTTTTCAGAATTCAACCCCTAAGAGAAGGAAATGGGGTGGCAAAGTATAAAAATCATTGCACAGCCCAAACCACCGAGTCTAGAGATTTCAAATTAGGCACATAGGTTCTTTATAGGGTCTAGGGGTGCACTAAGAAAGGATTTTTCCAAATTAATCCCCTAAGGGGTTGAAACGGGGGTCCAAAGATTACATGGGGAAACAAGATTAGTTAGACTACTTTATTCAAAACTTAACAGGAGTACTCCTATCGATAAATGAGTTAACATTTGTGTTTCAGGTTTTTTCAGAATTCAACCCCTAAAGGGGGAAATGGGGTAACAAAGCCTGAAATTCAACATAGGTATTGTTTGTATGGTGAATTGGGTTGGGTGTATTACAAAAACAACGATTTTAAGATTTAATGTGGCGGACCTGAATTACCATCATTCCCTGTTGGGGTGCGATGGGGTTGAAATGTCTAAAAATCAATATGGGTGTCGAAACCGAGATAATCAGGGGTGCTGATGGCATTTATTTTGAGATCCAGAAGATGGCGGATTCAACTTCTATACAGGGTTATTCTTGATTTATTGTGATGATTGTGATAACGATGATGATGATTGTTATAACGATGATGATGATTGTGATTACGATGATAATGATTGTGATTACGATGATGATTGTGATAATGATCAAGATGATTGTGATGATGATTTTGATTACGATGATAATGAGTTTGATAACGACAATGGTGATAGTGATTGTGATTGTGATAGTGACGGTGATTGTGATGGTAATAGCGATGGTTGTGATAACGAGGATGAAGATTGTGATTATGCTTATGATTAAGATGACAATGATTGTGATTACGATGATAATGATTGTGATTACGATGATAATGATTGTGATGACGAGGATGGAGATTGTTATGACGATGATTGTGATTACGATGATAGTGATTGTGATTACGATGATAGTGGTTGTGATTACGATGATAATGATTGAGATTACGATGATAACGATTGTGATTACGATGATAATGATTGTGATGACGAGGATGGAGATTGTTATGACGATGATTGTGATTACGATGATAGTGATTGTGATTACGATGATAGTGGTTGTGATTACGATGATAATGATTGTTAAAATTATGATAGTGATTTTGATCGTGATGGTGATTGTGATTGTGATGATGATTGTAATGGTGATTGTGATGGTGATTGTGATGGTGATAGTGATGGTGATGGTGATTGTGATAGTGATGGAGATTGTGATAACGATGATGGTTTTTGTCATTTTGATGGTGATTTTGATTGTGATAGTGATGGTGATTGTGATTGTGACAATGATGGTGATAATGATGAAGGTGATTATGATTACGATGATAATTATTATGATAGTGATTGTGATTGTAATGGTGATGGTAAAGGTGATTGTAATGGTGATGGTAAAGGTGATTGTGATGGTGGTTGTGATTGTAATGGTGATGGTAAAGGTGATTGTAATGGTGATGGTAAAGGTGATTGTGATGGTGGTTGTGATTGTGATAGTGATAGGGATAGTGATAGTGATAGTGATAGTGGTAGTGATAGTGATAGTGATGGTGATTGTGATAGTGATGGTGATTATGATAATGATTGTGGTTGTGATAGTGATGGCGATTGTGATCATGATGTTTGTGATTATGAAAATTATTGAGATTACGATGCTAGTGAGTGTAATGACGAGGATGGAGATTGTGATGATGATGATTGTGATTACGATGATAATGATTGTTAAAATGATGATAGTTATTGTGATAGTGATTGTGATCGAGATTGTGATGGTGATTGTGATGGTGATTGTGATGGTGATTTTGATGGTAATTGTGATGGTGATGGTGATTGTGATAGTGACAGTGATTGTGATGGTGATAGCGATGGTGATGGGGATTGTGATGGTGATGATGATTGTGATGATGATTGTGATAGTGATTGTAATGGTGATTGTGACAATGACGGTGATTGTGATAGTGTCGGTGATTGTGATGGTGATAGCGATGGTTGTGATAACGAGGACGGAGATTGTGACGATGATGATTGTGATTAAGATGATAATGATTGTGATTACGATGATAATGATTGTGATAACGATGATGGTGATTGTGATAGTGATTTTGATGGTGATTGTGATGGTGATGGTGATTGTGATTGTGACAGTGATGGTGATTGTAATAATGATGTAGATTATTGTGATTACTATGATAATGATTGTGATAACGAGGGTAGTGATTGTGATGGTGATTGTGATAGTGATAGTGATTGTGATGGTGATGGTGATTGTGATTTTGATTGTGACGGTGTTGGTTATTGTGATAATGATGGTGATTGTGATAATGATTGTGAATGAGATAGTGATGGCGATTGTGATCATGACGATTGTGATTAAGATGATAGTGATTGTGATTACGATGATAACGATTGTGATTACGATTATAATGATTGTGATGACGAGGATGGAGATTGTGATGATGATGATTGTGAATATGATGATAATGGTTGTGATTACGATGATAGTGATTGTGATAATGATGATAGCGATTGTGATTACGATGATAATGATTGTGATAACGATGATGGTGTTTGTGATACTGATTTTGATGGTGATTGTGATGGTAACTGTGATGGTGATTGTGATGAAGATTGTGATTTTGATGGTGATTGTGATGGTGATTGTGATTGTGATGGTGATTGTGATGGTGATTGTGATGGTTTTTTTGATGGTGATTGTGATGGTGATTGTGATGGTAATTGTGATGGTGATTGTGATGGTGATTGTGATGGTGATTGTGATTGTGATGGTGATTGTGATTGTTATGGTGATTGTTTTGGTGATTGTGATGGTCATTGTGATGGTGATTGAGATGGTGATGGTGAGTGTGATAATGACTGTGATTACGATGATTATTATTGTGATAACGATAATGGTGATTGTGATAGTTATTTTGATGGTGATTGTGATGGTGATGGTGATTGTGATAGTGATTGTGATAGCGATAGTGATGGGGATTGTAATGGTGATTGTGATTGTGATAGTGATGGTGATTGTTATGGTGATTGTGATGGTGATTGTGATAATGATTGTGGTAATTATGGTGGTTGTGTTAATGATGATAATTGGTGATAATGATGGTGACTGTGATAGTAATGGTGATGGGGATTGTGATGGTGATTGTGATTGTGATAGTGATAGTGATGATGATTGTGATAATGATGGCGGTTTTGATAGTGATGGTGATTGTGATAATAATAATTGTGATGATTATGAAATGTGGCACATAGATAGTTTATAACCTGGATTAACATGTAGGACACTATTTATCCCTTTAGTATGATCCAGTGGGACAGTTACCGAACTTCACGCGGGCGAAGCCGCAGGCAACAGCTAGTTCTTTATAAAATCATATTTTCGTCTTTTGGAAAAAATAAAAAAAACATAAGACCTGCTTTATAGTTAGTTCAGTTAGTATGCAAAGTTTCATGATCTAATTTGAAGTACTTTTTGAATACCAGCGGTTTATTGTTCGATTTGGAGGTAACTTTGGGATTTTTTTCTATCGAGAAAATTTTATGAAATCGTGTTTTCGCTAAACATAAGACCTAACATTAATCCTCAAATTTACCATATATTTATTTCAAAATTGATGCTGCAGTATCTTAGGCGTAATGGAGGATCATGCTATGCCATTTGAGGTAGTATAGGCCCTTAAGGTTATTATTAATGTTCAAACGCTGACTGAATAACATTAATTTTGTTTTATCAATGCTTATTTTAAGATTATTATTACTAAGCCACATAATAATGGAATCAACTGTATTTTTTATGTCATCTTCATAATTTTGATCATCTATGCATTTAGTTACTGTGTTATCATCGGCAAAAAGTGACATCGGGTTATTTGTTACATTTGGTAGATAGTTAATAATTATAATAATGAACAGTAGAGGGCCCAGGACACTCCCTTGTGGAACGCCATACATAACTGATTTGTGTTTGGATGTAAATATCTGCTCTTCTTTAGTTACATGATTGCATTGTCTAATTTCAACATACCTACTGCTTTCTGTTTCTGAGGTATGATTCAATCAACTGTAGAACGTTTTCCCTGATTCCGTAAGCACCTAATTTATCTAGTAATATTTTATAGTCCACGTAGTCAATGTCGTATCGCAGAACGCTGAACATACTGGACGCCTTTTATCAACATTTTCTACTACATTGTTTAAGAAATCATAGATTGCCATATTTATTGTTAAAATTTAAAACCGTTAAAACAGACATGATATGTATCGTATACAGTGGGTGCAACACTGCGACCACGGCTCTACCTTAACCATTTTTGTAACTATGCATTTCTGGATGTCTATTTGAATTATTTTCTTGTACTTCTACATGGGACTTAGTACACTCACATTTAGCCAGTTATGTTTTAAGCTATTAGTTACCTCTGCCCAACCCTTCTGGGATCACAGGCGTGATGCTATGTTATGAGTGACTTGATTGTGACCAGTCACCGCAACTCACGAGCATAACGATAAGGGTAGCCATCCCCTCTCGCTGTTCTTGTGTCCCGACGTTACCGCAAGCAGTGACAACAATTATTAAATGGTAAATAAATGAAAAAAAAAAACACTAGGGAGCATGACAAACAAGAATGGTAAATATCCATCGCTCTCGCGGCTCGCAGGACAATGCCGCGTGGGAGGTGGATAGTTTGAACGGCTACATTTCATAAATTCAAGTGTCATGTCAGTGTCGATGTTTGCACAGGTTCGTACTTAAAGTGGCTTGTTATAAAGAGCATTATTTAACGTTAACTGCAATTCTCGTGCTCTGCGTTCCTTTTCTTTCTAGAGTGAATAATCCAAACCGCTGTTATTTCGATTCGTGTGCAAGTATATCTTAAACTTACCAGATTTATAATCACAGGTGCGCGCATCATAAGAAGAACAAAACCGCGCATCATAAGAAGAACAAAACCAGGACAAAAACAAACAGCGAAGCAAAAGAAAAGTGAACCATCAAACTTGAAAGTTTTCCGTACAACTCTAAATCATACGTACAAACCTGGCACTACTTTCGAAGAGCCTGACAACTGTGATCAGCGTAGTTTAAATGAAGTAAAGAAACTGAAACAGCATACTCAAACGCGAATTAGTGAAAAACGTTATGAATGTGATGTGTGTCAGTGTAATTTTAGTCGGATAGGTAGTTTAAACAGACATAATCGAATACACACTGGCGTAAAACCTCACAAGTGTCATGTATGTCAGCGTAGTTTTAGTGAGATAAATACTTTAACCAGACATATTCGAATACACACTGGTGTAAAACCTTACAAGTGTGATTTATGTCAGCGTAGTTTTAGTGAAAAGGGTCAATTAAGGTTGATCTGCGCAACATATTTTCCATACAAATTTCGGGGGGCTATTACTCCACTGTTTGTCATGGTACAACTAAAGTTAAACATGATATCGTTTTGTCTCATTATTAATTGTGTCTGTACGGAAACAGAATAGTAAAATAAAAAGCCATTAAAAAGTTACGAGCTACCAAAGATTCATTTTTATTGCCAATTTTAACGTAACTTTGGGCGTAAATTAGTAATAAAAGAAGTGTCAAATTTCCAAAACAAAGTCGGTACCGACACAGCACAATTATCGAAGAATTCAATAAATTTTACTTGTAATTGATTTATGCAGTGGTTTTTTCATAAAACCCGATTTTCCAAAGGCCTTTTCGTATTTTTTTACGCGCGCCTTTTACTAGACTTATCGTGCATCTCACTGAACAATGTTTCCCCCGCTGCGGTGCGCGGTGCGGGAGGACGACGACGACGTTCACGCACACATTAACAATATGTCATACGCGCGTAGGGTGGTGGTACCAATTATCGACCGTGTCAACTTTTTTTGAACTTTGACTACTTGTAATTTTTAAGTGCTTTTGATTTCTTGCAAAAAAAAAAAAAACGTGGATTTGGGGTGCCATATTGTAGACTTCGAATTTTTTTTTCTTCTAATACCATCGAGTGGGGTATCAAAATGAAGGGTTTTAAAAGATGATTACAAAAATGTATTCAACGTTTGAATGTAATTCGAAATGACAGATAGTATAAAAGAATAAATAAATTTCAAATGTTTCTCATCATGAAGATTTTAAAATGAAATGTATTTATGGTATGGGAGGTTATGTGTATGGAACTAGAGTCGTTTTTGCATGAAAAGTATTATGATTTTAGCTATTTTTATAGTTATGTTACTTTTTCTAGAAAAGGCCGATTTTAGGAGGAGGCTGATACTAGGAGACTCCACCCTATTCAAGTTATATTCGAAATTTCGAATGTGCTTCTAAAGCCTATGTCATTCGTGTGACGTTTGACGTATAACTGTTTGGACTCCGGATTTTTGATAAAAAAATTAATTTTGGATTTGAGTGGACGCTGTGCGAGTGATATTGTGTTGGTTCATTGAAGAACAGGTGTGAATAACTACAAATTAACAATGGGTAAGTCATATAATTTGTTGCACCTAATCTATTTAGTGTTCTTCAAAGAGATTAAATATAGTGTAGTATAATTTAATGTCTTTGGTGTTCTTACACACGAGCGACACGCGGCATCGACATCAGAGGCACGTGTCGATGGTGACTTCAACCATTAGTGCTATTCTCTACACACAGCGCCGCAGGCTTACTTTACCCATGGTGGCCGGCGGCGCGGCTTTGTGTATAGGCATTAGGGCACCCTATGTAGGCAAGACAGACAGTGCAATGCGCTAGTGACTTTTATTTTGTATGTTTATGTAAATGGAGAGAGGCTTTTGCCCAGCAGTGGGATGACGCAGGCTAACAGTATCAGTATCAGTATGTAAATGGAAATGGTTGCGCAAATAGTAGGTGCCTCATCATCAGCCTATTAATGTTCCCACTGCTGGGACACAGGCCTCCTCTCTATGAGAGGTAATGGGCTATAATCCACCACGCGGGCCAGTGCGGGTTAGTAGATGTCACATGTCTTCGAATTTTTGGTTGTAGGACATTCCGGTTTCCTCACGATGTTTTCCTTCACCGCTTTGAGAGCAGTGGTGTGGAAATAAATTATACAAAGTAATGCGCCTGTCTAGGTTCGAACCCATGACTTACTGTTCGTAAGTCGGGGCCGCCACCACTGGGCCACCGGTCGCTGCTCTTGGTGCCTATACATATATAAAACCAACCTCTGGCACTTCCGGCACGGTAAAAACTTATGAAATCTGTACCGGGGGTCTAAAATGGCCGCTTTAGCAGAATCGTTTTGTGAATCACGTTAAAAATTTAAAATTCTTAAAATGGACTTTATAGTTATTGACATAAAGTCCATTTTAAGAATTTAAATTTTTTAACGTGATTCATGCTAAGATTCTGCGTAGATTCTGCTATAGCGGCTATTTTAGACCCACTGTGCTGTGTGTATCGTTGACCCGAAAAAAACAGCTTTTGATTTTTATGTGCGGAGTTTCGCTAACTCATTTAATTTGACCCTGTGTAATCCATTTTTTTTTTTAGATCAACACGAGATTTCGGGCAAGATACCTGTGCAGCAGAAGCACATGAAGCAATGTCTGCACAATGTGAATAGATTAGTTCCGATATTCCTCATGTACTGACCACACCTAAGGGTGCGTACAGACTATATAACATATTATATAACTTGTGTTTTATAACACGTCCACATTATGAAATTGACATTGACATTTATAACATTCAGTGTCTACATTATCTGAAACATGTTATATAGCAATGTTATGTTATATAGTCTGTACGCACCCTTACACTCTATTTAACAAAAAAAAAAGTCTCATAAAATGGTGCATTTTATGCACTTGATGTACAATCTATTATTTCACTTCGCATGCTCTAAAAGTACGCCAATATAGCCCTACGAAGCGGGACTGTTGGAGGTTGATACCTTCATGGTATATAATCTGTCACATAGTGACTTTGTTTGTAGGCATGACAACAGTTCTCAACAGTTCTCAATAAAATGTCTGAAAACTGAAACGTGTTTTCTGTGAATAATAATTTATGCTATCGCTAGTCATCTTTAGTCCATCAGGGACTAAAGTAACCTTTTTAGTCTCTAGAGAGTAAAAGTTTTTTTTTTTTTTTTAATTTCTTTCATGTGACATAGACAAACTCCAAAGGGTAAAAACAGTACCCTATGATTACTAACACTCCGCTGCCTATCCGTCTGTCTGTCCATGTCTGTCTATCCGTCTGTCTGTGCGTCTGTCTATCCGTCTGTCTGTCTATCCATCTTTCTTTCTATCCACCATTCTGTCTGTCTGCCCATGTCTGTCTGTCCATCTGTCTGTCTGTCCATCTGTTGTCTATCCGTCTGTATGTCCGTCTGTTTGTTTGTCCGTCTGTCTGCTCATCTGTCTGTCTATCTGTCTGTCTGTCCATCTGTCTGTCTAGCCGTCTGTATGTCCGTCTGTCTGTCCAACTGTCTGTCCGTCAGACTAAATTGACTATGTTTACAATGTACTATTTTGTTAGTTTTTGCATATTCTAATTGAGTTATACGTTTACAGGACCACGCAGTAAGAATTGATGACACGTCATGAATACAGGGTGCAAAAGACCTCCTCACGAAGCCGTCAGTCAACCAAGCATTCTGTACATCAAACGATTTTTTTTTTGGTGTGAAAAATCATGTTTTGTGTTACAACTCAATGTAACGCATTCAAAAGATTGTGCTGATGTATGGATTGAATTTAATAGTACGGGGGTTGTGGAGGTGTAATCATACATTAAAAAATTGTATTTAAAAAAAAACTTGTCAGGTGTAGATGGATGCAAAGTAAGCATGCAGTTGCACGGGCTCATGTATACTAAGGTAATTAGTGATGGAGATAGCAGTGTAATAAACGCTCTAAGAGACGCAATGGTGTATGGTCCTAATGTTCTCATATGTAAGAAAAATAGAATGCAGTACTGCGAAATTATTCAAATAAACTAAGACAAATAGGGAAAATATGTATGTGCTATAGAGAATTATTATAAGAGCTATAGCATTAAAAACGTTACCCTATTTACTAAGACTCCGCTGTCCATCTGTCTGTCTGTATGTCCGTCTGGCTGTCCATCGCTCTGCCCATCCATCTGTCTGTCCGTCTGACTAAATTGACTATTTTTCTCGCTCTCAAAGTGAAAAGTACAGTGTAACACTAAAATCCCATTATAAGAGCTATAGCTTTCAAAACGGAACCCTATTACTAAGAATCCGCTGTCCATCTGTCTGTCCGTCTGTCTGTATGTCAGTCTGTCTGTTCGTCTGTCTGTCAGTCTATCTGTCCGCCTGTCTGTCCGTCCGTCTGACTAAATTGACTATTTTTCTTCCACTCAAAGTAAAAATTACAGTGTGACACACTAATATCCCATTATAACTCGTTCTAAAATCCCATTATAACTCGGTTCCTATTCACTACCTCGTGTATAATGGGTCATTTTAGCCCCTTGTATTACAATGTACACGTGCGTAAATTACGGTTACATTCGTCTACTCGTTTGTAAAAACCAACTTTCCACACTAGTACCATACAACAACAACAAAAGCCCATAACGTCCACTGCTGGACATAAGCCTCTCCCATTATGGGAGGAATTTGCCGTTATCTCCACGCTTGGCAGGCGGATTGGAGATCGCAGTGATGAAAGACTAACAGAAAACGCTGCTGCCCATTCTCTGGTCTACGGAGGCGCAAGGTGTTCTGCCTCAGACATTAGTCGCCTTATACGACACCCGTGAGTGTAATGGGTTGGTTCTATTCTACTCTGCCGGATACCACACGGCACGGCTAGTAGGTACCATAAATACCTTACTATTTTTCTGTTTATTAGGAATCACTTATTTTGAGCTATAGTGGCGGTAATTACAAACCGCAGACGTAAAAAGAAACAATGTCAGTAATTGTGTTATTAATTCCATAATAATAATAATTTAATTGGACAAGAGCCTCAACTAACATCTGAGGTGACCCTCGCTAGGCAGCTGGATCAAGCGCTTGATTCAGAAAGCAGTTCTGGACACGGCGCGTATTGTTAGTAAGTTCCTCTCTCAAGAGCCCTAACCACCAGCAGCTTGGACCCTGTTCCCGTTGCTGGCGGGCTACCTATTTTATATGCTTTTAATTTTATTTATAGTTTTGTTACTAAAAAATTAAAAATGTAAATTTATTACATTTTAAATATTTATGTATAATAATAATTTTTTCACGGACTCGTTCCTGACTGATTGGCCGGAGGAGGCAAAACACCGGGAGAGTTGGAAAGGAATGTGAGAGGCCTTTGTCCAGCAGTGGGATAGAATAGGCTAACTAAAAAAATATATATTTTTAGTAACAAAAATATGTATACTTTTTGGGCATTCAATTATTCTTTATTCGATTTCTATACATTGTAGATTTCACTTCTCACGCTCTAAAAGTACGCCATTATAGCCCTACGAAGTGGGACTAAAGTGACCCTTTTAGTCTCTAGGGAGTGAAAGTAATTAGTTTTTTTTTAATTTCCTTCATGTGACATAGACAAACTCCAAAGGGTAAAAAGGGACCCTATTACTAAGACTCCGCTGTCCATCTGTCTGTCTGGCCGTCTGACTAAATTGACTAATGAAAATATGTATACTTTTTGGGCATTAAATTATTCTATAATAGTTTTCTATACATATTTAATGTAGTTTTCACTTCTCATGCTCTAAAAGTATGCCAATAGCTTTTTTAATTTCCTTCATGTGACATAGACAAACTGCAGAGGGTAAAAACGGCACCCTATTACTAAGGCTCCGCTGTCCATCTGTCTGTCCGTCTGTCGGTTCGTCTGTCTATCCACCTGTCTGTTCGTCTGTCAGTCCGTCCATCTGTCTGTCTGTCCGTCTGACTAAATTGACTATTATTTTTGTCATGGACTCTAAAATGTAAATACTAAGAAAAAAATCTTGATTTGTTATTTGTCTTGATGAAAACATGTGTTTACATTTAGTGATATTGAGCATAATTATAAACCTAAAAAAAAAGTGTAAGTATTTTTGTAAAACAATAAATTTATGTAGGCAGAACTAATTACAATTATTAGGTATCCACTCTGACATAAGACCAACCCGCACTGGGCCCGCATTCCCTCTCACAGAGAGGAGCTCTGTGTCCCAGCAGTGGGAGCATTATAGGCTGGTTATGTTGCTGCAATCGGACATAAACTGCGATGAACTTTCAAGTAAGCATGCGTCGTCGCGGCGGCAGCGTCGTGAACTCTTGAGGCGATCGCTGCATGACCACCCGGGGAAAACTAAACATAATAAGGTTCTTAGAGAGCCATACAGGTATAAAACGATGACGCAGCGCCTACTACTTTAGTACGAGTTTGTAGATACTTGATGATTTCTCGGCGATTCGAGCTGGCGTCGAATGGTGTCATGCTGTGCCACGGAGCCACTATCTTAGAAATCGATCAATTATATCTTAAAATGATGTACGTCAAACGTACATCAACGTATCAACGTATATCGTTATCGCTGTACGTGAAACAACAACAACAGCCCACAACGTCCACTGCTGGACATAAGCCTCTCCCATGATGAGAGGAATTTGCCGTAATCTCCACGCTTGGCAGGCGGATTGGAGATCGCAGTGATGTAAGACTAACAGAAAACGCTGCTGCCCATTCTCAGGTCTACGGAGGCACAAGGTGTTCTGCCTCAGACATTAGTCGCCTTATACGACACCCGTGAGTGTAATGGGTTGGTTCTATTCTACTCTGCCGGATACCCCACGGCTAACGTACGTGCGTGTGTACCTACGTGCATTAGGTAATAATAAAATAGACCTTGATTGTGGCTCTGCTGGAGAGCAGAGCAGTATATACGCTCAAGAAAGACAAACGCTACTGTTTTTTCATATCAATTGTGTGCATCGTGTAACTTCGTTTTTGTTCGGAACGGTTCGGAACGCTGTGTGTGTATGTACGAACTAGACGTGCGTGAAGACTAGCGTCTAACTGCTCATCACTGATACTATCTCTGTCGGGCACGATGCCAGGTGAGACAGCGTGCTTTTTGGTCACGCCCACCAATGAGTTCGAGCCTGTGAGCTGTGTCACCTTAACCAAACATATTCGAATGCACACTGGTGTGAAACCTTACGTGTGTCATGTATGTCAGCGTAGTTTTTGTGAAAGGGGTCAATTAACAAGACATATTCGAATACACACCGGTGAAAAGCCTTTCAAGTGTAATGTGTGTCTGCGTAGTTTTACTTTGAAGCATCATTTAGTAGCACATATTTCAACACACACTGGTGTAAAAAATTTTAAGTGTGATGTATGTCAGCGTAGTTTTAGTCAGATTAATAGTTTAACCAGACATTTGAATACACACTAGTGTAAAAAATTATAAGTGTGATGTATGTCAGCGTAGTTTTAATAAGATAAATCAATTAACCAAACATATTCGAATACACACTGGTGGAAAACCATACTAGTGTGATGTATGTCAGCGTAGTATTAGTCGGCTAGATAGTTAAACAAGGAATAATCGTATCCGTCAGGACCGCGGGTGTATAACTTCCAAATAGATCAAAAATAAACTATTTAAATGTACGTAAAATGTTCGTTTTTATTCTAAAATAAGTATAAATGTACGAGTCTGTATGCCTAGCAAACATCATTTAAAGTGAGCCGCCATCCTGACGTCAGGTTGGCGGGTGTATTTTAATTACAATAACTTATTTCAAATTTGACATTAGGAATTAAATGTTCGTCAAATGTACGTATAGGAACACTAATTAAAAACTTCTTAAATGTTATACAAGCTCTGATATTGTAAAATGAATGTGAGCCGCCATCCTGACGTCAGGTTGGCGGGTGTATTTTAATTCAATTAACTTTTTTCAAATTAGACATTCGTAATTAAATGTACGTTAAATGTACGTTATGGGACACTACTTAAAAACTTCTTAAATGTTATACAAGCTCTGATATTGTAATACGAATGTGAGCCGCCACCCTGGCCTCAGAATGGCGAGTTGATTCTAAACCAATCAAACTATTTTGATTTTCTGTACTTCTATTAAATGTTGGCTTCAAATCATCAATCGTCTAATGTTTATTGAATCTTATAAATATACTAAAATCTTAATAATACTGACTACTGGTCGAGAATTCGAAATAGGAATGATTTGCTATTATGCTGTCCCAACTCGGAATACCTGACTTTGTGTGCATAACCCTAGCAAAATGTTGTGCATTTGAGAGATGAGACCATAAAAAATAATTAGTGTATCATGAGGAGCAATTTGTTTAATAGTAGCAAAATTTGTGTGAATTGTAGTTTTAAAGTTATTTGAGAAAAACACATTTTGCTGGAGTAACGTTTGAAACGTTATCCTGGCAAAATCGATTTTCAAAAATTCGTTCAGCCCGGAACCAAATACATGATTAGATAGCTTTTGTTGCATAGTAAATGTTTGTAAATAGCAAAATTTGTGTGTGGTATGGTTCTTGAGTTATTTAAGATTTTGCTGCGGTAACGTTTTGTGATTTCCCAGATCTCGAAAACGGCTCAACGCAGAAGATTGAAAAAAATACCAATAAGAGACCTTAATTTGTTTAAATTAGTTTAAACATTAGTTTTTGATTTGGTTGTCGTAAACCAATGGAATTAAATGGTTTCAAAAATCAGATAAAACGGATTTGCAAGTAAACCAAAACACTTATAACCAAATAAACAGCTGTCAAAAATACCTATGGTAGACACTTATCACGTCAAGTAAAATAAATTATGTAACTTTATACGATATGAAGATAAAAACAAAATTGATTCATTTTAGACTGGTCGTACTTTATCGATGAAATACGCAGTTCCCAAAACATTAAGAAACGTGGCATACTTTAAACTAATTAAAATGGTACATGAACATTAATTCCTGTTAATTTCAGCTTTCAATTACGGCTGTAATGAAAGTTATATCAAAAACAAGAAAATGTCAGCAATTCTCTAATAAGCTGACCAAATCGAAAAGGTCACGAAAAAGCGGCCGCACTATACATAATCGTAACCATCTTAAATGAATGGGATAATATGGATGTTTTGTTAGTACAGTTGCGTACGTACGATGTTGTTACTGTTGCGTAGGTTGCTGGTCATGGTGTTCATTATTTTTATTTAAAAATCAGTCTTATACAAATTATTGTATATCTTTGCCTTAGCATTAACATATTGAGGAAAAAATCTCAGATAAGTTACGTACATACTTAATTTTAATATTTGGCATAAATGTTTTTCTGTTTGTCAAGTACCAATGCTTAAACTTAAAATACAATGTTGATTCATAGTTTGTACAATTTTCCTTAAGACGGAGATAGGCACCTACTAAATACGTAGGTAGGTAGGTGGACTCCATTTCCCCTCGACTCACAGTATGGCATTTAAACATGAGCTTTGTAACGTATAACTTAGTGGTTATTTCAACATTACATGTGACAGTTACAGGTGATCAACGTGTGAACCACGCGTCGTCAATCAAAATCACACTATAAATTATTTACTGAGATTATTACTTACCTTTTTAAAGTTACTTGACTTTAAATAATTACTTATGATCCATTAAATTGTTAAACTACTGTTAATTAACATGCTTTTCATTTATAAAATAGAAAACTAGTAGAAAATGTGTGTTATGGTACCTGCACTTCGAACATTAAAAAATCGGTTACACGTAAAACGTTTTTCTGCTTAACTGTACAAAACAGCGGACACTAAGTTGCTAATTTGCGAAGACTACTCGTACGTATGGTGCGGCCGCTTTTACGTGACCTTTTTTAATTTGGTCGGCTATTAGAGAATTTCTGACATATTCTTGATTTTGATATAACTTTCATTACAGCCGTAATTGAAAGCTGAAATTAACAGGAATTGATGTTCATGAATAATTTTAATTAGTTTAAAGTATGCCACGTTTCTTAATGTTTTGGGAACTGCGTATTTCATCGGTAAAGTACGACCAGTCTAAATTAATCAATTTTGTTTTCATCTTCGTATCGTATAAAGTTACATAATCCATTTTACTTGACGTGATACGTGTCTACCATGGGTATTTTTTACAGCTGTTTATTTGGTTATAAGTGTTTTGGTTTACTTGCAAATCCGTTTTTATCTGATTTTTGAAACCATTTAATTCCATTGGTTTACGACAACCAAATCAAAAACTAATGTTTAAACTAATTTAAACAAATTAAGGTCTCTTATTGGTATTTTTTTCAATCTTCTGCGTTGAGCCGTTTTCAAGATCTGGGAAATCCCAAAACGTTACCGCAGCAAAATCTTAAATAACCCAAGAACCATACCACACACAAATTTTGCTATTTACAAACATTTACTATGCAACAAAAGCTATCTAATCATGTATTTGGTTACGGGCTGAACGAATTTTTGAAAATCGATTTTGCCAGGATAACGTTTCTTAACGTTACTCCTGCAAAATGTGTTTTTCTCAAACAACTTTAAAACTACAATTCACACAAATTTTGCTACTATTAAACAAATTGCTCCTCATGATACACTAATTATTTTTTATGGTCTCATCTCTCAAATGCACAACATTTTGCTAGGGTTATGCACACCCTGACTTTGGCATTTTCAAATAAAGCTTAGCTTAGGTAAGTACCTAATGCAATCATTATATTTAAACACACCATACAAATATAATATTTCGAAGTTTATAAATTCGACTATGGTAGTAATACATATGAAATCCCTCATAGTGCCTGTTTTAAACTGAATGGCCATTGCTATGAAGGCGTATTTCTTGTTATTTTCGTCAGGAAAAACTTGGTAACATAACTAAGGTTTTTAATCTACCTAAGAAGCTATAGTAATAACATATTTTTTCCTCATAAGCAGTTCCTACAAGCTAAGAATCTGTTAATAGTCACATTGACTAACAATAGTTATGTGACATTATTCTGAATAAAAACAATAACCACTATGCACGACGAGATTTTGACACATGACACATCAGCTGAATCGGTGGGGTTATGCAAATTTTCATGAAACTGAAGAATTTTCGTGATTTTTCATATGCAGCATTCGATTTCATATAGAAAAATGATTTTTACGATAAGGTGGCTATTATCTCCAGTAACGTGTTGAGGTCGGTAAATCTGCGTCAGTCTATTGCCAAATATGTATGTCGGAGTTTGTCAGGATTTTATTTCGCTAGGGTCGAGCATTTTGTGGGCAGAAGACGGGTTTCGTGCTATGAAAACACACTGGATGCGATACACTATTTTATTTCGCATTGCACGGGTGGTATGGTAGTTTCCATGGAGAAGAACCGGCAAGAAACTCCATGGTTACTCTTTTCAAACAGATACACTGAGTCTAACAAATAACTTGACATTACACTTTCACACATTAACACTAGGCACAATGAATCGTGTACAGTTTCAAGACGTCTTCACTCCGCTGCGGTCAGACCCAGCCTGTCCGCCTCGCCGCGAGGTGTCAACATCAGGACTCTGTAAAAGCCGCCATGGTGGGGAGTAGGTCGCCTGATGTCACCACTGGCGCGCTTTCGATTCATTCGCCCGTCCGTACTCATGACCGGATGCGACACGGCCATCCTGCTTTCACACGTCCTAGTGTGATGGTAACCCTGCAAATAAAAAGTCCACGACAGAAATTTGTTCCACTCAGTCACTCCTGACCAAACTCATAACATCACATCTGTAATCCCCAAAGGGCTTAACAGAGGTGTACTTAATAGTACACTCACAGTTCGCTAGTTATGTCCAAGTCCCATGTAATAGGGGCGAGCCTATTGACATCAACCGGCGCAAATCCAGACACCGTGGCTGTTACTGAGAAATTTCTGATGGAAAAACTCAATAACACTTTGCCCGACCTGGGAATCGAACCCAGGACCTCATGCTCAGCAGTCACGCTTGCAATTACTAGACCAACGAGGCAGTCGATTAAATCAAACACGCTTAAATTGGGAATAATCGAAAATAGGTCAACCATTGGGCCATGTATATGGTACATGTCGTTCGAATCAACCTTTAAAACTCAATTGCAACAAAAACTACGAAGCTTACAGAAACCATGTGAAGTTCAACATAGTCTAAATCAATTTAAAATTCAACAACATTGACATTATGATTCGCTTCTACTTTGGTGGCCCAGTTGCACCATGCAACTAACAGATCACTGTCTGTTCAACAAAAAAACAAATAGACTCTCAAGTCAGGTCTCAATAGGTCTCAGGTCTATCCAGACCAATAGCCAAAAGGCCCAAGTCACGTCCATGTGACTACTATAGTCTCTTACAAGGCCCAGGTCCGACCACACCACAAGCCGCTCATCACGCCCTGAACGACAACGTACGCAGTTGCGACTGCGTCTTGTGGATGCAGATTGACCAAATAGCCAACAAGCGCAATCATAAGTCTGTCGAGGTTCCTTCGCCCTCAGAAACATCGTCTATTACATCTAACTCTGTTGGAACTTCACAGGTTGGCATCTTTCTTAGCCTACCGTGTAAATATTTGTAGGCACCCTCATAATTCAAAGCTTTTAGTTTATAACGATCATCGTTATCAAAATGTGTGGAAGCACTATCTTCGGGTATTTTCTTCAATTGATCGTGAATTCGTGAGCATATTCATACTGGCAATTACAATTTAATGATAGCAAAGTGTATCTGACGTCCGAATAATAAACTCGTCGGAAAATTAGACTCTACACTTCACTCTACACGTCACTACACGTCACTACACGTCACTCTACAAGTCACTACGCGTCACACTATGCGTCACACTACGCGTCACACTACGCGTTACACTACGCGTCACTTCACGCGTCACTTCACGCGTCACTCTACGCGTCACTCTACGCGTGTCTCTACGCGTGTCTCTACACGTGACTCTACACGTGATTCTACACGTGACTACACGTGACTCTACACGTGACTCTACACGTGACTCTTCACGTGACTCTTCACGTGACTCTACTCAATTGCCAGTCCATCGGCATGACACAACGTAAAATGTGAACCCATCGTCAGAAGCTAACCATCTCAGCCGCGTAAGGGTCATGGTATACAAAACGGGGCACTATGAAAAAAAGACTTCGACAAACGCCTAATCAAGCCTTCGATATCCGGTGGGATGTGGGAGTACTAGGGTGGGGAAACACCGGGGGACGACCTTAAGGTCAATGACCTTGACCCCAAGGTCAAATTAAAAAAGACGCAGACACGGGGTACGCTTTGAGGTCAGTGACCTTGACCTCAAGGACAGGTTCATAAAAACACCCCTTTTAACCTAACCTGTCCAAGTCGGAGTGCCCCAAGTCTCAAGCTCGCTTCGCTCGCTCTTGGACTAAGTTCACTGACCTTGGCGTCAAGGTCACTGACCTCGAGCGTACCCCGTGTCTGCGTCTTTTTTTAAATTTGACCTTGACCTTGGGGTCAAGGTCACTGACCTTGGCGTCAAGGTCACTGACCTCAAAGCGTACCCCATGTCTGCGTCTTTTTTAATTTGACCCCAAGGTCAAGGTCATTGACCTTAAGGTCGTCCCCCGGTGTTTCCCCACCCTAGTACTCCCACATCCCACCGGATCCCGAAGGCTTGATTATGCGTTGTTTTTGGGTGAAATTTTTTTTTCATTGCTTTTTCCTGTCCCAGACGCCTTCACAATGAGAGTTAAATTTTGCCTCCTAGCTCAGCAGTCATTGACCTCACAAAAAAAAATCCCGGGTAAAAGTTGTTTCTTTTGATGTCCTCCATACGATAAAACCATAAAAAGTAAGTAATATTATGTTTGAAAAATTCATCAAAATTGTTTTTTCCTCAGTGCCCCGTTATGTACACTCCAACCCGCGTAAGTGCTACTCCTCGCAAAGAGTATACTGCACATAAAAAGCAGTCAACGTGCACCTCTTACATGCTCCGGCGCTTCTGATGCGGCCACAACAATACCCAGTCCATCGGGTATGCTTTCAGTCCATCGAAAGCATTGTACTTGTAAACAGTGAATCCATTAAAATCAAAACAATTAAAATCATCATAGTTTAGAAAATAAGATTATAAGAAAACTCTTACTATGCTGGGTACTCTAAATGTTAAGTTTACTATCAAGTTATCATTTTCGTCATGGCTAGTCTCGTCATTGTCACCTGCATGCATGTCAACGTCAGTTACTTTTCGCAGTCTGTCATAATTGGAACTTTCAACTATATTCCGCGAAGCCTGCTGTCTCATTGCAAAAGGTCCGATCAACATTGGAAAAGGTCCGATCAAAAAGTTACAACAGGAATTCTAACAATTCTGGTTCTCTTTACCATAATTCTTAGGCAATGCAAACTCAACTCATAAAACTTTCATAAGTGCTCTGTGCACCAACACAGAATTCTAACAATTCTGGTTCTCTTTACCATAATTCTTAGGCAATGCAAACTCAACTCATAAAACTTTCATAAGTGCTCTGTGCACCAACACAGACAGAAATCGCACCAACGATTCCCTACAGACCCTTCGCCACATGTTACTCATGAGGTGCGGTCCAACAGACCCATCGCCACGTGTTACTCACGAGGTGCGGTCTAACAGATAACAGACCCATCGCCATCATGTTACTCATGAGGTGCGGTCTACCTGACCCATCGTCATATGTCACTCATGTGGTGCGGTCTAAAGTTTCGAGTATGAGTGTACAAGCCTTTCATAATCAGATTTGGTCTCACTACTACTGTCATCAACTATGACATCTAATTCTCGAGGAACTTTGTGATCGGGGATCTTTCTCACACAGGCTAAAATCTTCGAATTACCATTCACTGAACCTTGAACTACACCAGTTATAGTAACGACAGGATAAATATGCTCACTCTTAAGTCTAGACGAAACAGAATTAGCACTCTGCTCCAGAATCATAACAAAATGAAAACGACTCACCAAAGTACTTTCATGTTCCGGCTCGATGATGCAAAGGTCGACTCACTTCTCGACCAGTACAGCAGTACTGGACCAGCGCTGGCCTGCTGCGCAGCGACTGGCTATGTGGCCCGGCGTGCCACACTTGAAGCACATCAGCGAGCTGCTGCTGGCCTGCGGTCGCCGCCCAACGCCTGTAGCAGCCGGCACAGGCAACGGCTTCTTGACGGCGGTCGTCTTCGTCCGAAAATCCGCTTGTTTGTCCTTGTTTGCCGCATGCGCGACACTTGATTGGTGGTTACGATGAAAACTTCTCACGTATCTAGTTCCCGGCGTCAATACGCATAGTTTTCTTTTGTTTGTCACTACTCACGTAAATGACGTACAACGTACACGAATTTGGCACTGAACAATTCTTTACACTGGTTTCACGACATACCACAACACTATCTTGCTATTCACTGGTTAGGTTTTAAGAATTTGTAAACGATACAAAATCTAAACGAAACGTAGTCTTTGTTTTGCGTTTCAAAAAGTAACCAACACTGATTGTCATTAACACTAAAAACCGGCATTGTGTATCCCGTTTTACACATGGTAAATATCACTTGTATACAGTCTGTTTTATTTCGGCGCTGTTGCAAGCACCATGATTACGGATAAACTAAAGTTATTGCGGGTGGGTGTTTATTAGCACACTAACAAACCCAGCCTGTCCGCCTCACCGCGAGGTGTCAACATCAGGACTCTGTAATAGCCGCTAGGGTGGGGAGTAGGTCGCCTGATGTCACCACTGGCGCGCTTTCGATTCATTCGCCCGTCCGTACTCATGACCGGATGCGACATGTATATCTACAGTAAGTAACTACACCCTTCCAAAAAATTGGTAATTAGATGCGCTGGAAATAATGTACATAGACAAGCATCTCGTTTTCTAATAAAACTCAAAAAGTCAAAATAAAAACAGTAACATTCTATCTGCGTTCTTATTTTTGCCATTATAAAAAGTACGTTAAAAGTACTTACTTTTAAGTACTTATTAAAAAGACTTTGATTGTGTCAAAGTCTAAAAAAAAATGTTGCAACATAACACTTCTTAGTGCTGCCCGTTAACCCATGTTTCATCATTACGATTAAAAGTTATATTCAGCCTAATCGATACTCGCAATGGAATCGAGTTTGGAAAAAGAAATGAGACGGAAAAAAAACTCCTTGGTATAATTTCGAATGATTATTTATTTAATTTTGATATTACCATTTTATACTATAGTAGCGGCCCGTCCCGGCTTCGCACGGGTAGGTCGGGTGGACGGTTCCCTTAATATTCATATAATCTATTTTCATTTCAATGGAGTTACAACAACAGGTCTCACTCAAACTAAACTCAAAACAATCACGATACAATTGCAATAGGTCATAAAGCTTGTCCATTGTTATAACGTCAATTTGTGGACCGACTTTGATTTCAGGTTTAATAAGAGGAGCGAAATTGGTCATGGCTTTTGTAATTTGATTGCTACATAGAACCTTCTTTCTTTCAAAAGGCGTTGCTCTGGCAATTAGGGTATTTTTGGGCAAGTTAAAGATATGGTCTGAAAGATTTGACAGAAGAAGGTGACATTTACCTGCACTTATACTATAAATACCCTGATGTAAGGCATGTTCTTTACGAGGTTTATTATACTATATAAAGCTCGATTACCACTCACTGACTCACTGACATAATTGTTCTCCTAGATGGTGGATGGGGAGGTGGGTATATTTTGAGAGATTCGTAAACAAGTGAAGGAAAAGTGCCAAACCTCCCCTTTTCGCCCCCCTTCCTCCTCCTCCCTATCGTATCTCGGAAACAAAGAGACCCATATTTTTTGTTTTTTACGGATTCGTATAGACTCCTCTATCTCTCGGAGCTCGGAGAAGTAAAAACCAGTTTTTAAAGTTGACCCCTTTGCCCACCTACTCCCCCCCTTTAGGCGGATCTCTAAAATTAAGAGACTTGGAACATTTTTTTTTCAGATTCATATAAAGGGGCCTAGAGCTACACAAAATATTTTTTCAAATCTCCCCACTCTCCTCCCTTCCCCCCTCCCCCCATCGTATCTCGGTAACTAGAACACGTAGCGGCTTTTTGATTTTTACCATAAATTATTATTGAGGAGCGTTGAAATTTGTATACAGAGGGTATCCTCCCCTCCCCAACCTCCCCTAAAAATAAAAGGGCTATAACTTCGTAACGGTCAGAGATAGCCATTATGTGTTTGAACAAATATTATAGTAGGCGTCGAAACCTGTCCGGTGGTAGGTAGGTTCTGAGTGGAGCGAACCTGCGAGACCGAGTGGAGCGAAGGGGGGACGTGGCGAGCGAAGCGAGCCGGCGACCTCCGCTGCGTAACGAAGGTTGAGTGGGTGAAGCGTAACTCAGAGCGCTTTTTTTAAATTGGTTTTAGAATGTTTTAGGGGTTCTTAAGGGTTTTCATACTGATTTAGGGGTAGTTGTAACGGTTTTTCCAATTATTTTAAGAATTCCTATGGATTCTCAAAATTTTATGATGGTAAGGAAGGAATACTTCTTAAGAACACGACAACACGCGAGCTGCGCGCAGCTCGCGCACCCACGCAAATACTAGTTACTATTATAACCCTCTATATAGCCATCGCCAGAATAACATGAATCTAAAGCAGAAACTTCAACTAATTCGGATTTGTTTCTGGATAACTGAATGTGGTTCGGCAAGGTTAGTTTTAGGGAATTTAAATTATTAGCGTTATTGTGTAGTCCTGGACTTTTGTAAAAGAATAACGTACCGTCTTTGAAAACCGCTATGGTTGGTAATTCAGTAAAATTTTGGCTAATCAGCAAAAAAAAGAAAAAGTCTGCATGAACGCATCATTAACGACAAGTACTTCTAGATTCGATTTAATTAATCTTAAGGTTTACAAAAATGCTATATAAGGGTGTAACCGCGGAGTTACCTTTATTTTTGGTAATTTATAGACCGTTTTTCAAAGTTTTTAAATGTAATGTTATCACATTCACGCATAAGACTACATTCACTGCCAAAATCTATGTACCCAATAAAGATTTTATTATTTATTTCAACTTGTTTGAAAACTTTGTTGCTTTTACTGCATGTAGAAATTGTTAGTTTTACGTTCTTTCATCTCTCGATTTAGGTTCGATTCGCGGAGTCATCGGTGTAAGTTTACAATTTTCGTCATTATGCCCTACCCTGTGACACTTTAAACACTTAACAAGGGGTTTAGGACATTTGAGGTAAGGGTGTCCTTTACTACGACAATTAAAACAAATGATTGTGCTATCGTTTGAAGTTGATCCTGAAGCATGGTCATGACGCTTTTTACTTAAGGGAACAGTTTCTAAGGAGGTACACTGGGAACTAAGAAAATGCAATAAGTCTTCCGGCTCACGACAATTTAAAGCTTGGGCTCCGTTTCTAATGGATTTATCATAAATACCGTGAGTTATGCAATCTACGGCTCTTTTGCCACCTAGGTCACATCTGTGTAGAAGCATTAATTTGTCATAAAAATATTCAGTTAAGTTTTCATCACTACGAGTCGTTCGAGCTAACATTTCTTCCAGAAGCCGACCATAATTTTGTTCACTTGGAAAAGCTCTTTTAAGTTTGGCTTGCCACTCCGTCCAATTAAATACTACACTCGGTAGGGCTTCAAACCATTTTTTGGCAAGTCCAGAAAGTTTTTGAAGAGCAAAATGTATGGTCTGCTTCTCGTCCCATTCGTATATCACAGAACATTCATTAACCTTTCGGGTCCGACGCGCAATAACGGTAAACTCCCTCCCGCCCCGCGCCGTCGCAGCCGCAGTTACGTCATCGCATGAGTCATCTGACACCACTCAGTAAAACACTTATCGCTCGAGTTTTACTAATCCTTATCTCAAACCGTAAACATTGTCGTAATCGTTAAGAAACATACCGTGTTTTATAATATAAACAACACTTGTAAAACCACTTCAGAATTAAAAACATGAGTTATAACATAGATGACATGGGAGAATCTACCTTTTTTTTTTTTTTTTTTTTTTTTGGGTGGGAAATCATCAAATAACTCCTCATGCTCTGGGCGGAGCAGGAGGGAGTGTCAGACTTTTACTGACTAAAACCCATCCATGTTCCTTCATCGCCCTTTGTGTTCCGGGGCCACGGTATCTCTTTCGAATAGTCCCGCAACCCCGGCAGGCATCGGTCCTTACGGACCCCTTCCCTTTTGCTGACTCTCTTTGAGGCGCGCGTGGAACAAGAACGCGCCGTCGACACGGCCTGTCGTCATGAGACGGACGGACGGCGAGCTAGCCCATAGCTCACCGTCCACAGGCCCGCGCCTACGGTGGCCGGGGGCCACGTGGTGGTGGCATACTGATACATTCGTAGCAGATTCTAACTAGTTTCCGTCAAAAAGTTTGTTTAACGAACTGCGAACTGTCATTCTATTGTCATTGACCTTCATTTGAAAATACTTGAAATCTATAAAAAATGAATATTTATGCTTCGAATAAGTGGAAATATTGAATTATCACTAATGTTAGTACTGTTTCCAAGACCAAATTTCATTTAAGAACAGTGAAATTCACATTTTCAATTGTTCACTCAAAAAAAAAACTTTCGGGATATTTTTCCTAAATTTTTTGCTACAAAGGTTTGAACTTACGACTTCTCGTTCATTAACCTTAGACGATAACCATCGTGCCAAAGTCGCTATGTAAACATTTAGCGAAATATTATAGCTCATTCTGTAACGATGAATGATTCTATACATTGTATACGATATTGATGTACCGTACGGCGCGTACGCACACTAATAAAAACAGAGCCCGCCCGTTTTATTTAGTGTTTTGTACACATGTAAAGTGTAAACCAAACAGCTTGGTCGACCGTACATGCGCAGAAGTCAGTGGAGGTGAGGATTGAGGGACCAGATTTAATAATCGCTACCTCCAAATTGCGTTGATATTTTTTTTCCATTTTTTATTACGTCTTAAGCACTGATTTAATAAAGAAGGAGATATGCCCGCTAGACGAAAATGTATTGGAACCCTGTGTCTTCACTTTGCTCTTACCACACGGCAACTACTACACATGCAGTTCAGTTAAAGTAATAGATACGCAGTCGCGCACACACCCGCATTTCTTAAAACTGAACGTACTACACAATCAATTATAAACCTTATGACATCAAACACAGCGTGTATTTACCATGCACCGTACAACTTACCCACACAAAAACATCACTCGCTATCGTTGTGTTATGCAAAAGCATAAGTACGCTAGTGAGTGATTGACTAAAACGGAAAGTTTTCGAATCTTTCATTTAATATTGTATACTTTTTTGTTAGGGTCCTGAAAATAATTAAATAAAAATAATGTCCATAATATAATATTATAATAAAAATAAACAATATGTAACTAAAAAATATATTATGAAGTAAATTAAAACAATAAAATATCCGGTTACGTTGGTTTAGGCTGTCATGGCCTATTGAAACAGTAGTTAGTAGCACGAGGATAAGGCATAATATACGATAATTCAAAGCCAAAAACACTCCACCGATTAAACCTGAAATTTAATTAACTTACTTTCGAAAGTTGGTTACGCATTTCCCTACTATGCTGTAAAATAATCAAAATACATAAAAAACATTATTTGACATCGATCTTCCAACCGGGTTAAAACGGTTAACAAATTGAAAAATAAAACTAAAATAGTAATATTTAATTCGTCAATCGACATTGTGATAGCCTACATCAGTGGATCTGCACAAGCACATCATTAACTCGTCACAAGAAGCAGCGGCCGTACTACGTGATTCATCCGCTTAAATGAAATATCGTTTTATGACTTTTACATTGCTAGTTCAGTCACTTAGCGACAAACTTAGGTAGTGGTTAAGGAGTAATGTACCTATTTATTGCAAAAATAGTACAGTCGCTGTGATATTTGAAAACAAACATAACATAGTAATATTGTGTGGACTGAGGGATCACAGTTTAGTCGTTATAAAGTTTTATCTTTGATGCTTTGCGATCTGTTATTCAGTAAATATATTTATCAAATTATTTACTAAATGTCTGTAGTCACTTAACCATATTTTTCAAGATAATTTCTGAGATCTGGCTGAAGGTCTGTGAGGACTGAGGGACCACACTTTAAGGGCTGCAGTTTTTAAAATATTTGACTACAAATTCCCAGATTTGTTCTACAATTGTTATAAGACTTCTACTAAATCCTAATATTATTATTTGCGAAATACCAGTATGGTCCCTCAGTTCACACGCACGTGCTAAATGATGCTTCTGAGTAAAACTACGCAGACACACATCACACTTAAAATGTTTTTCACCAGTATATTCAAATATGATTAATTAATGAATTCTTTACACTAAAACTGCGCTTAAATGCAAAGCACTTGTAAGTTTTTTCACCGGTATGAACTAGAATGTGTCTAGTTAAATCGCTACCTACTTCTACCAAAACTTAGCTCACTTACTTACTTGTAAGGCTGTAACAATTAAAAAACTACATCGCAGGTTTAGAGGTAGGTAGCGACCTCCTGTGTAAATTAAGACTAAATCAATACGTGCTTTCCTAAAAATGTGCCTAGATGGCGCTATTGTCAAGTACACAGAATTAATTCATCTTTAGGAAAACACTATTGTTATTTACAATATACTAATTAATCAATAAAAATAAACATTTAATTGCAAAATAGTTAGTTAAAATAATTTATTGGGAACGAGTGGATAAAAGGTCGGTTTCAGTGTGGCCTTCAGTCAAAAGAAAATTGACGCTTGAGTTTTGAGAAATAGCAACATTTCCTTTTACGTGGCGTCCTTTGGTGAAAAGGCTGCGAGACTGAAGTGGTCTAAAAAGAAAATATCGTCCCCTTAGTTGGAAAATTAAATAAGTCCGATTTTGGCGATTTTCACTTTTCACTATTTTCAAAACACCTAAAACATGCCGCATATTTGAGCCTTACAGGCATTTTCGTATCTTAATCCGTTCCAAAAATATAGCCATTTTTGTCGGACAGATGGAATAATAAATATCTTCAGACAAACACTATTTTTTTAAAGGAAAAATAAATAACTCAGTAAATAAATCAATAACTGTGGTCAATGATAAGTTGAATGTCAAATAAATTAAATAACATGAGTTGTTGAATTTTTCCTCAACTTGATTTTTTTTTCACAAAACCAATGACGTATTCCATGAACATGAATGAACCAACATCGCGGCGCTTAAAAACGGCGAAAATACTAGAACTACTTTTAAGCGTGAAGAAAGAGAAAGAAAATATGACACCGAACGGCGGGATGCCTGTTGCGAGAGGGAGTTAAATATACATCTTCAGTCACGTCACAGGATTTATTAAATTATAAACAAACGTAGCGTCGCGCGACAGGTTGGTGCGTAACTAAGCGCGATGTGGCCAATTGGCTTCATTTAATGTTGTCATTTTAGAGTGCGAACAACGTATCTATAGTTTATATATCATTGCACAAAACTAAGTTCTAGGAAAACTAAATAACTCTATTTATTTAATTCTGCTATTAATAATTCTGATTATAACGTACCTAATTTATAGATACTTGATGTTATCTATTTCTTCTACAACTAGATAGTGATTAATTTATAAGATGCTAGGCAAATAAAATTAAATAAATTAAGTTGTTTATAATTGCCATAAAACAAAATACACCTGAGGAAAGAAACAGCCCTGCTCTGGAAAAGCGAAAACATCGAAATGCCAGACAGTTACGGGACAGCACTCAAGAGGCTCGTCTCAACAGAGAAAAAACTCGATAGCAACCCTGCTCTTCGAGACAGATATACAAAACAGATGAACTCGTACATAAGCAAGGGATACGCCGAAAAAGCGCCCAAGACAAGCACAGTTGGTAGGACATGGTACCTACCCCATTTTGACGTGTTCAATCCTATGAAATCGGAAAAACTCCGTATAGTCCATGACGTCGCAGCCAAATCAGGAGGGATGTCACTGAACGACTTCCTACTCACGGGTCCAAACCTACTATAGTCGCTGCCCTGCGTCATGATGAGATTCCGCCGACACCCAATAGCAGTTGCCGGCGACGTAACAGAAATGTTCATACAAGTGAAGGTGCGTAGACAGGACAGAGGCGCCCTTCGTTGTCTTTGGAGAGACGATAGAAGAGAAGGCGCTCTTGAAGAATACCGCATGACGTAATATAATATATTACGTCATGCGGTATATATTATATTCGGCGCGGCAAGCTCACCGTGCATAGCCATCTACGAAAAAAATTGGAACGCGAAACGGCACGGCGAAAGTCAACCAGAAGCGGTGGAAGCCATCATACTGAGTCATTACATGGAT
This sequence comes from Xestia xanthographa, assembly GCA_905147715.2. Classification (NCBI taxonomy): domain Eukaryota; kingdom Metazoa; phylum Arthropoda; class Insecta; order Lepidoptera; family Noctuidae; genus Xestia; species Xestia xanthographa. Next base: position 16,537,777 of record LR990654.1, on the reverse strand, counting down.
GACTACCTCGACAGCTACAGAAGCGACACGCATATCAACAGCGGTGAAGAATATACACCTACAGGCGAAGTTTGATTTCAAAAAATGGGTTTAAACTGCACAGAAGTTCTAGAAAATATAGACCCGACACAGAACAGGACTGAAGTAGTCAACATCGGGAAAACAGACAGTACAGAAAAGATACTCGGACTGATATGGAATCCGAGTGAGGACACGCTAGGCTTCAACCTTCCGTTCGCACGTCTACCGAGCGGCATCTTGGACAAGGAGGTGCCGACGAAGAGAGAAGCACTGAAAATCGTCATGTCACTATATGACCTGCTGGGCCTCGCCTCTCCAGTAACTATTCGAGCCAAACAGATTCTCCACGAGGCTTGGAGGCAAGGAACCAACTGGGACTAAGCGCTCGAACCAGACCTGTCCGCCTAGTGGAGAAGTTGCGACAGCTCAAGAACGTCGACTTGCCAAGATGCTATCCGAGATACAGTGAAGCTACAGAAACAGAAGTCCACGTCTTCACCGACGCAAGCGAGATGGCGTACGCAGCAGCTGTCACTAGCGATCGACCACAGCAGACGGTAAACAGCACGTCACTCTCGTCATGGCAAAGGCGAAAGTGGCACCAATCAAACTACAGTCAATACCGCGCCTCGAGCTACAGGCCGCGGTATTGGGAACCCGCATAGCAGCAGCCGTCATAAAAGAACACGGCATCAAACTCGCATCAATGACGTACTGGACAGACAGCAAAACCGTCTTCACGTGGATTCGAAGAGGATCGCGAGTATACAAACCGTTTGTCGCCCATTGCACAGCATCTATAGAAGAAAACAGCAAGGTCGAAGACTGACGATGGACACCTACGAAAATAAACATAGCTGACAGCGCCACTCGCGACGTACCACACCACTTTGACTCGCATCATGAGTGGTTCCGTGGACCTAGTTTTCTGTACGACAAACCGTCGACGTGGCCTACAGAGAAACCTCCAATCAACAAAGAACACTCACAGTCACTGATAGAAAAGGCAACAACAGCCCTTCTCTGATAGAAGTTATTCCAGATCGTGAAGAAGTGGGAGTGACTATTTCGTGCTGCAGCGAGTGTCCTACGCTTCATATATCCCTGTTAAAAGAAAACGAAGAAAACGTTCTACAAATGTACACAGAAAAATACAGAAAAGGATTCTGACTGGAGAAAACAGAAGAAGGCGACCAAACCCCTTCCCAAGATGACGGCGAAGACATGAGGCACTCGGGTCGAGAAATACACTATTGAAGCAGAACTTCTCCGAAAAACAGACACTACTCATACAGGTCTCACAGCAACAGTCGTTCTCTCAAGAAATAAAAATATCAAATCTACAGCAACAGAATTCCATAGAAAAGGACAGTCGACTGAGGCCGCTTCGTATAGAATTAATAGACAATGTCATACGGCTGAAAAGTCGTATCGCCGCCATCCACGAAATAGCCGACGATGCGAAGCAACCACCCATTCTACACGGTGACCATCGATCGCATCACCCAGTTATATATAGATTGGACACAGAAGCCTACAGCACAGCGGTACAGAGCTCACCATCACCGAGGTGCGACAACATTATTGGGTTATCGGGATGTGGCCGACTACGAAGAAGATACTGGCACAATGCCTAGTCTCGTATTCGCAAGGCACAACCCTAGCTCCATGTCTGCGACCGGCGACCACCCCAGAACGCGCCTAGCATATCATCAGAGGCATCACCTACAACGGGCTTGACTACTTCAGCCCGCTGTCAATCACCGTTGGTCATCAGCTTCAAAAAAAGGTACGTAGCACTATTCACGTGTCTGACCACCAGAGCCGTCTACCTCGAGATCGCCGCCAGCCTCAGCGCAGAACCAGCTATACTGGCGTTGCGCCGGTTCGCCATGCGTCGAGGCTGCCCTACCGAGATCCACTCCGACAACGGCACCAACATGCACGGTGCCGACAAGGAGCTCCGAGACGCCTTCCAATGGGAGGCCAGTCGCCGAGGCATCGTGTGGCGCTTCATAACGCCATCAGCACCCTTCAGGGGGGTGCCTGGGAGCGCCTTGTCCGCTGTGTGTAGTCCGCCCTGTACGCCGTCCTCCACGAGAGACATCCACACGAGGAGGTGTTGTCCACCTTATTGTGTGAGGCAGAGTACACTGTAAACAGCCGGCCGCTCACGCACGTATCAGTAGACAGCGATGACGACGAGGCCATCACGCCGAATCACTTCCTTCTCGGCGGGTCAGCGAGGTTGCCAACACCTGGCAAAGTATCGACAGCAAAAAGATGTGGCGGCGCTCACAGATTCACTTGTTATAATTGGTGTTTCAAAATTTTGTTTATTTTTTTAAGTTTGTGGTAAGTTATGTATTCTGATTACAATACACTTTTTTTTTAATTTTATTGTACTTTTCTATTTCTTCCTTAATATAACTTTATTAATATCATAATACGGCTTTTATTTTATATGAGACCAATAATAGGTAAAAAATTATCAAAGTAATAATAACGTACAAAGCCACTAAATTTTAATATTTCGAGTTCGATAAATTCAACAACTGCATTTATTTCACCAAATTTTACTCTACCAAATGTATTTAGCTTGTAGGAAAACTAAATAAATAGCTGAAATAAGTAGCTAATTGTAGTTACGTTATAAATAACAGTTGTGGCAAAATTAAACAACTTGATTTTTTATGTATTATTTAGCTAAAGTTAAAGATAGAGTTCAGTTTGTTAAAGCATAATGCGAAAAGTAATCAGGTCCACAAAATATAAAATTACCGACAGTGAAATTATCTCACATTTTTTACCAAATGTACATTAACTAAAAAAAAAAACACCAAATCGCGTTTATCTCAGAACTACAAAATCAGAGTTATTTAATTTTCCAGCTACGGGGACGATATATTAAAGATGATCCTCACCCTTCCTTAATTACTATGGGGAGTAAATAACAAAGAGAGCCAGCGTATGGTTTATTGCCGTTAATAAGCACATCAAATATCTACGCTGTAAGTATTGCACCATATTCCAATAAGACACGTTGTATTCTCAGACGTTTCCTCTGGATTTCAATCTTACCTCGTCTTTTGTCTATCAGGGCTCAAATGTAATAATATACGACGCGATGACGTCGTCATAAATTAAGAAAAAACTAAAAATGGTCATACAGTGAGATGATGATAAGGCGAGTTCATCGGTCGCGAGATTACATGTACGGTTGCTGAACCTTCTATGCTGACCTGCTGCGACTTTACGTGAAGATACACGAAGCGTCACATGCGGGTAACGATACTGAGTGCAACAGTGTGTCTCATGTGATGAAACAGCATGGTAATGTTACCTATGAAGTAAGTGTAAACCTGTGATTTCTTACTCCCAATAGCTGGGTTTAGAAGAGAACTACGACTAGCATCAGTGAACTTACATTATAATTAAAAACCATTGTATGACCGCAATGCTTTTGTTTCATTCATGATTTTCCTACAGGCGTTATTCCCTAGTCTCATGCGATAACCGCTGGGCAAAGCTGGATTTAGGTAAGCAAAAATTAAGCCTTACAAGGCTTTTCACCAGTGTGTGTTCGAACATGCCTTGTTAAATGACCCTTATCACTAAAACTACGCTGACATACATGACACTTGTAAGGTTTCACACCAGAGTGTATTCGAATATGCTTAGTTACATGACCCTTTTCACTAAAACTACGCTGATATTCATGACACTTGTAAGGTTTCACACCAGTGTGTTTGAATATGTTTGGTTAAATGATGTGTCCGACTAAAACTACGCAGACACTCATCACACTTAAAAGGCTTTTCACCGGTGTGTATTCGAATATGCTTTGTTAAATTACCCTTTTCACTAAAACTAAGCTGACATACATGACACTTGTAAGGTTTCACACCAGTGTGTATTCGAATATGTCTGGTTAAATTATTAATCTGACTAAAACTACGCTGACATACATCACACTTGTATGGTTTTTCACCAGTGTGTATTCGAATATGTTTGGTTAATTGACCCTTTTCACTAAAACTACGCTGACATAAATCACACTTGTATGGTTTTTCACCAGTGTGTATTCGAATATGTTTGGTTAAATTATTTATATCACTAAAACTACGCTGACATACATGACACTTGTGAGGTTTTACGCCAGTGTGTATTCGATTATTTCTGTTTAAACTTTCTATCCGACTAAAATTACACTGACACACATCACATTCATAACGTTTTTCACTAATTCGCGTTTGAGTATGCTGTTTCAGTTTCTTTACTTCATTTAAAGTACGCTGATCACAGTTGTCAGGCTCTTCGAAAGTAGTGCCAGGTTTGTATTTGTACGTATGATTTCGAGTTGTCCGGAAAACTTTCAAGTTTGATGGTTCACTTTTCTTTTGCTTCCCTGTTTGTTTTTGTCCTGGTTTTGTTCTTCTTGTGATGCGCGCACCTGTGATTATAAATCTGGTAAGTTTAAGATATACTTGCACACGAATCGAAATAACAGCGGTTTGGATTATTCACTCTAAAAAGAAAAGGAACGCAGAGCACGAGAATTGCAGTTAACGTTAAATAATACTCTTTGTAACAAGCCACTTTAAGTACGAACCTGTGCAAACATCGACACTGACATGACACTTGAATTTATGAAATGTAGCTGTTCGAACTATCCACCTCCCACGCGGCATTGTTCTGCGAGCCGCGAGAGCGATGGATATTTACCATTCTTGTTTGTCATGCTCTCTAGTGTTTTTTTTTTCATTTATTTACCATTTAATAATTGTTGTCACTGCTTGCGGTAACATCGGGACACAAGAACAGCGAGAGGGGATGGCTACCCTTATCGTTATGCTCGTGAGTTGCGGTGACTGGTCACAATCAAGTCACACTTAACATAACATCACGCCTGTGATCCCAGAAGGGTTAGGCAGAGGTTAATTTATATAGCCTGTTACCCGGGCCATAATAACGAATCGATTGACACCTTACTCATCAAAATCGGATGAATAGTTTAGGCGCTACGGTGGGACATTCGTAAATACATACATACGTAGACTGCTAAAATCATTACCCTTCCTTTTAGCTTTGCCGTAGTCTGGTAAAAAGTATCTAAGAAGTATATAAACTATCTGGTGTCCACAACACACATCTCGTTGCTTAGTGTGGTGTGTAATGTCCAGCGATATTTAAAAAAGAAAAAACACATCACAAAACAGGCGATCAAGAATGTCTTGCTAAGAAAATAACTGAGACAAGATACATAAACTCCACTGATTACAATGTGTGACTATTGATTTAGTAACTAACACTTACTATTTGTCACGGCGGCTGTTTGTTTCTTCTCAGATACTTCTATTGCTTCTTCCACTTTAATTTTAACCTGCATTAGAGGTACGTCATCTTCTGAATCTGGTTCGGAATGGTCTACATTTTCTAGTACTAGTTCTGTAAGTAAGCAAAAATGTATATTATTAATACCTGCTTTTGACCCAGGCGCGGATACAGGGTACCGGGCCGAATACGTCATTAGCCAAGCTTGAACTAGTTTGACGGAATTGAAATATTGTTTAACCCTGCGGAAAAACATTTGTCAAAAAGGCTCCTTTTTCTACCTCTGGATTGGCACTCTAATTGGATTTTTGCATGATCGACCGGTATGGACAGAGCCTGAAATAAATTAGGAGCACCTTGCCCTGAGGCCTTATATGCAAAGCATATAATTATCTTAGGCAATGATGTAAAAAAATTGCGAGCTCGCTCTTGCAACCTATTACCTATAGTTGGTGCCAGTTAACATCGGAATAGAGGTCATTGCTCCGACTTTCATCCCGATATCTAAATATTAGCGATACTGTCGCTCCATCCGTACAAACCTGTCGCAATACTGAAATCGCTTGAGTTTCATAATACATCCACAATGTCCCACATACATAACACAGTGCACAACCCAAAAAAATAAGAAATCGAGCAAACGTACCCTACGAAATTAATTGATTTAAATACTTTATTTTCGTTTTTAACACTATTTTAACTTACTGAGACAATTTTAATAAAGTAAATAGATTATTATACATCTTAAAATTAGGATCTGAGACTTTTGCGCGAAAGACATTTGCGCAAAGAACACTTGTTGCGCGCACCCACTTGCGCGAAAAGACATATGCGCACATGGACTTTTGCACGAACGAACTTTTGCGCGAATGGACTTATGCGCGTAAGGAATCTTGCGCGAATGGACACTTGCACGATTGGTGTCTTGCGCGACTTAATGGCCACTGAAGTTTACTCTGTAGAGTAAACATAACATCACGCCTATTATTACTTGAAGGTGTTTTTTTTTTGGTTTTTCCGTCATGAGTGTCATTTTCATGGTTTTCGGGGTCGCTAATAATGAAAATGAAAATGATTTGTTGAAATCAGATTTAACCAAAGGCAAGGTAAATCATTGAATCCATTTCACTATTCGTCATTCAAAAGTGCCTTTGAATGACCTAATTGAAATAAATAATTATTGACCTCATTTTCTTTATCCTTTAACCATGAAAACGACAGCCATAACGGAAAAACCAAAATTTTTTCTCGGCGCCATCTTGGTTTTTTATTTTAACCTCATTTCGTTATCAACGACCCCTGAAAATCATGAAAACGACACCCATGATTAAAAAACCAAAAATTTTCCTCGGCGTCATCTAGGATTTTCGTTTGGACCTCATTTTCATATTCAGGGACCCCTAAAACCATGAAAACGACACCCATGACGAAATACCAAAAAAATCCTGGACGCCATCTTGAATTTTCATTTTGACCTCATTTTCGTAATCAACGACCCCGAAAACCATGAAAACGACACCCATGACGGAAATACCAAAAAAATCCTGGACGCCATCTTGGATTTTCATTTTGACCTCATTTTCGTAATCAACGACCCCGAAAACCATGAAAACGACATCCATGACAGAAAAACCAAAAAAATCTTGGACGCCATCTTGGATTTTCATTTTAAGCTCATTTTCGTAATCAACGACCCCGAAAACCATGAAAACGACATCCATGACGGAAAAACCAAAAAAATCTTGGACGCCATCTTGGATTCTCATTTTGACCTCATTTTCGTAATCAACGACCCCGAAAACCATGAAAACGACATCCATGACGGAAATACCAAAAAAATCTTGGACGCCATCTTGGATTTTCATTTTGAGCTCATTTTCGTAATCAACGACCCCGAAAACCATGAAAACGACACCCATGACGGAAATACCAAAAAAATCCTGGACGCCATCTTGGATTTTCATTTTGACCTCATTTTCGTAATCAACGACCCCGAAAACCATGAAAACGACATCCTTGACAGAAAAACCAAAAAAATCTTGGACGCCATCTTGGATTTTCATTTTAAGCTCATTTTCGTAATCAACGACCCCGAAAACCATGAAAACGACATCCATGACGGAAAAACCAAAAAAATCTTGGACGCCATCTTGGATTCTCATTTTGACTTCATTTTCGTAATCAACGACCCCGAAAACCATGAAAACGACATCCATGACGGAAATACCAAAAAAATCTTGGACGCCATCTTGGATTTTCATTTTGAGCTCATTTTCGTAATCAACGACCCCGAAAACCATGAAAACGGACGGACATGACTGAAAAACCATAAGTATCTAAATATAATTATGACATCAGAAAACTAATTCATCACAAAAAATTATAATTCTAATCTTATGCCGTTTTCGTTTTACGAGGTCATCGCGTCAGGTGTGCAGCACATTATGGTCACGGTGCGGGGGCGTTTACGTCACACGTAAATGTATGAGCATAAAATTAGTTTTCTAGCAAAAAATAATAATAAGTTCGAATTGGAACAACACAAGATTCTCAACCCCTGTATGTCTAGCCGACTGGTATTATGATACTCTAGCGATGTAGCAAAGTATCGCTTATTGGTCGATTTAGGTAACTAGTAAGTGTCGTTATCGCTTTGTGATCAAAAACTTGGTAGGTAGGTGTTAATGACCTCTATTCCGATGTTAACTGGCACCAACTATAGTTTTTCTTGAGTCTTGACTTTGTCTATAAAAGGCCCAGGTAACTCCAGTAGGTCGAAACAATTGTAACCTGTTCAAGGTAGATAAACTGTTAAATTTTCGAACTGGCTTCGCTCGTTTTTAGACTAAGACTACTTTCTTTAGACTTTGTCTAAAAGTCGACCAAGTAATTCCTGTATACAGGATCGAACAATTGAAACCTGTCCAAAGCAAGGTGGCAAAAATTTTCAAGCCCGCTGCGCTCGCTCATGCAGTCAAGTTTCTCTTGAATCTTAACTTTGTAATAAGTCAACCAAATAACTTCTATATGAAGTGGCGAAACGCAGAGATGAGGATGCTAAGGGGGATGTGCGCTGTTACTCGAATGGATAAAGTAAAAAATGAGTATATATGAGGAAGTCTGAAAGTGGCGCCGCCGCCGGTGACTGTGAAAAGTTGTGTGGTAATCGGTTGTCGTGGTATGGCCATGTGATGCGGAGGGATGAGGAAAATGTCGTGAGGAAAGTTGTGAGTATGAATGTGGATGGGTATATGAGTAGAGGACGACCAAAGAATCCTGAATCCGCGCCTGTTTTGACCGCGTTTATTTAGAATTCGGGTTGTACTCTGCTAGTAATAATATATTTCAATCATGATTCGAAAGGCATGTGGCATCATCTATTTTCATAAGCACGTTATTGTTGTTTTCCTCGGGAACAGTACTTTCTTTTTGGGATGAAAGGTACCCTATGTCCGTTTCTGTACATCTGACAACCTATATGCAAAATATCAGGATGATCGGTTCAGTGGTTTAGGAGTGAAAAGGTAACAAACAAACTTACTTTTGCATTTATGATAATAGTTAGGATTCTTTTTTAATACAATACGTTGTTTTTTCTTCAATATAAGAGATCCCTTAAATGTAGTCACTTCATTATGTAATGCTCAAAATAATATTTGCAGCAAATAATGAAAATGACAATACTTATTGAAAATATGACAATAACAATATAAATGTGCAAAAATTTCATTTTATTTAAATTGATAAAATAATGTATTGTGATTTTTTATTTTTTATTCTGGGGCAACTCTGTAGACAAGGAATTTGTATTCAAAGCCCAAAAGAAATGCATCAGAGCAATGTGCCATCTGGATAGTACAACAAGTTGTCAATCTTCCTTTAAAGATTTAAAAATCCTTACATTACCTTCCTTGTACATATACCAATTAAATGTATTTGTGAAATAGAATCCACGCTATTATAAGACTGCCTTTAAAAGCTACTATAGACAGTTACGAGACAAAAAAAGGTTAGATGTAGAAATACCGTATGGGGAAGCGGCACTACTCAATAAAAGTATTATTTGTATGGCATCACTGATTTATAACAAATTGCCCGATGAGATTAAAAAGTTACCTACTCCTCTATTAAGAAAAAAATATACACCTTCCTAATTAAAAAATGTTATTACAGTGTAAAAGACTATCTAGAAAAAAAAGATATTGTATTCGATTGACGACCCGAATGGCGCAGCGGTAGTGAGGCTGTTTTACGTTCTTAGGGTCCCGGGTTCGAATCCCGGTCGGAGCAAATGTTTGTGTGATGAGCATGGCCATTTGTTTCCGAGTCATGGATGTTTATATGTATAATAAGTATGTATTTACAAACAAAAAGTATCTATGTAGTATATCAACTATCTGGTATCCACGACACACGCCTCGTTGCTTAGTGTGGCACTAGGTGGCGCTGTGTGTAATGTCCAGCAATATTTATTTATTTATTTTATTTTTATTTATTACAGAATTTATTTGTTCAATACTTATTAATTTAAAATTATTAAATTAAAATTAATTTGCATGACATTATTATTACTTAATAATAATAATAAAGCTTATTTATTCCATTACAAAGTAGTATTTGAATATATAGTTATGTAAGTAAGTATTTCTGCCCTTGCAATGGGTCCCTTTTGGGTGCAAGCCTCCTCCATCCACTTCCAGTCCTCTCTTTCTGCACCAAGACTTCTTCTATTATATCACCTGCTGTATCATCTGCTCACCGATAGCAAATATGTTTTTCATGTTCTTCTATCTCACTTCCGTTTCTTCTTACTTCGGCTAGCACTAAAATATGGCAGTCTATTTTTTCTATGGCATAGGAGAGTTCTAGGAATTTAGTTTGGATTTAGTGTGTTTATTTATTTTTATAGATAGAGGGTGTTGGTCATTATTCCCCACGGTGACCAGCCGGGTTGGGGAATTATTATATTATTATTACTTATAAATTACTAATTCAAATTTAATTATGTGTTTAATTGTGTGTATATTGACTATCTTTATCCTAAATGACATTGTAACTTTATAACCTCTGAACATTTTTTTTTTTTTTTTCTCTAGGTTTTATCTGCAATTAGTCCTCAGACTATGAGCGGATGAGTTCCGTGTTGCTTGGAATGTAGAGTGTGGCTTCCAGTGATGCCATCTACTCGCAGGTGTTACGGCTTTACTGCCGGTCTTCTAGTGCCATGATACTGTGGCGCTTCAAGCGGAGCACGTAGTCTCGTTGTGTCAACTGACGAGCTAGCTCATTTGGGTGAATGGCTAGTCGTTCTTTATATTTCCCTGCTACATTCCGAATCTCCTCATTAACAGTGGGAATGGCTAGTTGTTGGTGGATTTCAGCGTTTGTAGTAAACCATGAAACATTGGCAATTGTGCATAGTATTTTGTTTTGTTGGCGCTGCAAGATAGCTATATTGGAGTTGCTTGCGCTTCCCCAGAGCTGTATCCCATACATCCAAACGGACTTCAATACTACTTTGTATATTATAAGCTTGTTGTCTAGTGAATCCTCTGAATATGAATAAATTCTTATCTAATGTAAAGTTGCTAACCTAATGTTCCTAACATATTTGCACACCTAGCATGGTTATAATACAGTGTACCTTATGAACCTTTTGTAACATCCTCTGAACCTGTGTTATGCAAATAAATGATTTGTATTTGTATAATTATCAATATCCAACATATTGTAGCACTGCCACAGTTTGCGAAAATCATTATATATTTTGAAATTCACAAACAACTGTTTTTATTTGGAAAACTAAATTATCATCGTCGCCGTTTCAGCCGAACGACATCCACTAAAAAAACGAGAACTAAATTATTTATTCATTTTATTAAAGAGGATGCCCTCGGTTATGCCCACGTGGAGTTTGATAACTGTCCCACGGGATACATAGTATCCTTTGCGTTAATCCAGGTTAATAAGCTATCTGTATGCCAAATTTCATCCAAATAGTTTTAGTGTGAAAGAGTTACAAACATCCATCTATCGTCACAAACTCTCACATTTGTAATATTAGTAGGAAGTAGGATCATGATTTATCAATCAATGATCATATTATTATTTGTTCTTAAAACTTACCAACAGTTTCATCAACAACATCTAGTCCGTCACAAACAGCTGGTAGTTCTTCTTTGATAACAACACTTTCTGCTTGCAATTTCTCAACTATATTTATTTGTTCTATGGGACTTCTAGTAAGCTCACTGCAAAACTCAAAGTGTTCTGGGTTTATTCGAGGATTAGGCTGCAAAAGTAATATTATGGTATTAGGTAAAGTCACTCAAAAGAGCCTCCATAAGTATGGATACTTAAGTAGGCCCAATGCAACCAGGACAGTTTGACCTTCTGCCAACAGCACAAGCTAGTGCTGCATAGCTTGTGCCAACATGAGAGAGGACTGTTGTCAAACTGCTACATACATGTACAAGTTACATACTGTAAACTCTTTAACTGCTTGGCCTTTTCCCAACTATATTGGAGTCCGCTTCCAGTCTTACCAGATACAGCTGAATACCAGTATTCTACATGGAGCAACTGCCTACCATTAAACTCTCCATGGCATAGCACAATCAGCCTATTATGTTCCCACTTCTGGGACACACAATCTCTTCTCTATGAGAGGGAATGGGCGATGTCACATGTCTCTGAATTCTATTGGTTCTAGGGCATGCCGGATTCCTCACAATGTTTTCCTCTATTGTTTTGAGGGCAGTAGAGATGGAATAAATTACACAAAGTAATGAGCCAGTCTGGGTTCGAACCCACAACTTACTGCTCACAAGTCAGAGCCACCACCACTAGGCCATCCCAGCTCCCAGACACAAGGGAACAAGAGAAACCCACTACAAAATACACTGAAATCGGAAGTTATGAGAAATTAAATGTCAGTTGAAGAATACCTCACCTCATTCATCATCCGAGCAAATTGCTCTTCAGCTTCCAAACATTTTCTCATCAACTGGAAGCATCGCTTTAGTTTAACGCAGCAGAGAAAACAAGCAAGGATTGGTCTACTGTCTTTAGTAACAAACTGCAACAAAAAGGATTGCTAGACAAACATATCATCATTAAGCAGATTGGCGACATATAACCTCACATTATTTTCGCCCTAAGTCTTAGAGCAAAATAAAGAATATATTATCATGAATCATCGGATATTCAATTATTTTTACAGTATCAACTTACTGGAATATCAGTCAGTTTCTCATAGAGGTCACGCAAGTTCTTGTTGACCACTATATACATACGAGTATTCTGCGCTAAACATATCCTACACATTGGTAATTTTTCCATCTTTAAACTAAAAAAATAACCCAAAAATAAACAATGCTGCAATAATTGCAAATTGTCAATACAATGATGTTATGACTTCTGAAGTTTTGAGTTTTTTTTTGACGCTCTGTCTCATCTGTCTGTTGATCACTGACTTATACGTCAGTGCTGTTGATCTGTTCGCCGAAACTTCGAAGCGAGCGAATGACAATGACAGTAAGACTTTTTTTGTGGAATTTAGTCCTGGTTACTGAGGTTTTTAAGTCCAGTACCTATTTTATTTATGAGGCTAATGCAATAATATTTTAGTAACATTATTTCCGCTTTCGTTTAATGAATTTTTATTGGTTAAAAATAATAAAAGTATATAAAACCAAGTGGCGGCGGGTGAAACTATTAGTACGCATAGAGGAATAAGCTATAGAAACAACAAAGCTGCCCATCCCATCTTGCGTCCCGTCCGTAGCCGTCTGCCATTTATTTAATTTTAGTACTAGGTAATTTGATGAGATGACAAGTAATGGAGAAGTATGGATGGACAAGACATGCTGCACCGACCCCAAATAAATTGGAATAAGAGCAGGAGAATGATAATGATCAATGGTGAAACAGAATCTTGACTGCAGTTCGTTTTTTTGGTGCCTAACAGCATATTTATAATTATTTGTTACTACAAAACCACCGAAAAAAGTGTGCCGCGGGGCAGAGCCAGCTCACATACACGCAGTGACGCAGAATAAAGGAAAAACAGGCCAATTGGCCTGTTTTCGAGTCTTCACGATTGCGCGCTCACAACATATCTGTATAGTAGAAATCATTGACTAGCATATTATTATTTATGCACAACGTAGAAATAATCTTTCCGCCGTAACGATATGAAAATATTGTGAGACGTTGGTAGCTCAAACGTAGTACGGCTAACAAGAAGTGATTTGACGACCTGATTGGCGCAGCGGTAGTGAGGCTGCCTTACGTTCTTAGGGTCCTGGGTTCGAATCCCGGTCGGAGCAAATGTTTGTGTGATGAGCATGGACATTTGTTTCCGAGTCATGGATGTTTATATGTATAATAAGTATGTATTTACAAACAAAAAGTATCTATGTAGTATATCCACTATCTGGTGTCCACGACACAAGCCTCGTTGCTTAGTGTGGCACTAGATAGCGCTGTGTGTAATGTCCAGCAATATTTATTTATTTATTTATTTATTATTTAGCTTATGGCTGGGACAATGGGAGTGAATGAATGATAGAATATATTTTTTTAGGGTTATAATGTTGAGTTCGATAAAAGAAATATTTTTATGTAAAACTTTACTAGCTTCTGCCAGCGGCTTCTCCAAAGTGAAGTTTGATAATTGTCCCATGGGAGATTTTACTTACTATACTACCAGGCTAAAAATCCTATGTGCTAAACTATCTGTGTGTAAAGTTTCATCCAAATCCGTTCAGTAGTTTTTGCGTGAAAGAGTAACAAATATCCATCCATACTCACAAACTCTCGCATCATAGGTAATATTATGAAGTTTAGTAAAGTTTCAGTCAATGCTACTCGTACTGAACAAAGAAAGAATAGTACTTAGATTAAAAAATGTCCAGATTGATAGTAGGCCACTGAGAATTGAAGCCAAAAACACGCGGGACATATATCCCGCGTCGTATGATCCATACGTCAGTCGCCTAGGAACGTTCCCCGCGTAAACTACGTCACGAGTCCGTGTTTTGATATTTTAAAATGAAGGTTTGTGTTGTGAAATGGTGTAGAAATCACACTAAAAAAAGGAATGTGCCACTATATAATTATCATTTCACAAGTTTTTTTTTTTTTTTTTTTATATTTGAATCTTGCGATCAGTCTTTCAGACTATGAGCAGATGAGATGGTTCAGATGGCGTGTTAGGAGACTCTCTGTAGAGTCTGCCCTATCTTTCTTAAATCATTCTTCTCATTGACTATTCTGGTCGAAAATGTCCCGTCGCTTTTTCAATCGACGGATGCTTTCTGGGATGGTTAGCTGCCCCGCAAGGTTATTTGGATGCTTCAGCAGTCGAGATTTGTAGTTGTCGCCATGCGACTTTATCTCCTCGTTAACCAAAGGTATATTTAGAATTTCATGGATCTCTGTTGTCTTGATAAACCATGGTGCGTTAGATATTTGTTTAAGTATATAGTTTTGTGCCCTTTGCACTTTCATTATGTTGGAGGCACTGGCTGATCCCCAAAGTTGGATGCCGTATGTCCAGATTGGCTTTAGTATAGTCTTGTACAAGAGGAGTTTGTTGTCTATTGCTAGTTTTGAGTTTCTTCCTAGAAGCCAGAAAAGACCTCTGTATTTCAAGTTCATTTCTTCTCTTTTTGTTTCGACATGTTTCCTCCATGTGAGCCTGCGGTCAAGATGCATGCCCAAATACTTCACAGACTCGCGGTGTGGGAGTTGACTGCCATTTAGAGTGACTGGGTCACAATCTTTCTTGCCGAGAGTAAATGTGATGTGCACAAACTTGGATACGCTGGCGGCAATTCTCCATTTAGCTAGCCATTCTTCAGTCTCATTTAGGCTGGTTTGCAATATGCGGGATGCTTGCGTTGGACATTTGTGTGAAGCAAGTAAGGCAGTGTCATCCGCGAAGGTAGCAGTTGTGATCTCAGAGCTCTGTGGCAGATCAGAAGTGAACAGGGTGTACAGCACGGGACCGAGGACCGAGCCCTGTGGTACTCCTGCGGATATTTCGTGGAAACCCGAGGTGTATTGATTTTCTCTCACTTGAAATATTCTGTTTGTAATGTAGGATTTTAGTACACCATAGAATGTATGAGGTACCAAGGATTTTATTTTGACAAGCAAGCCTTTGTGCCAAACTCTGTCAAACGCCTGTTGTATGTCAAGGAAAGCAGCTGAGCAGTACTCTTTTCTCTCGAAGGATTTTCTGATAGTCCTGCACACTCTATGGACTTGTTCTATGGTGGCATGTTCTTTTCGAAATCCGAATTGGTGGTCTGGGACTATGGACTTCTCATTGAGAACATGTAACATTCTATGTAGTAGGGACTTTTCATAGAGCTTAGACATAATCGGTAGGAGACTGATAGGTCTGTATGAGGCGACATCATGCATCGGTTTACCGGGTTTATGGATCATTATTACTTGTGATACCTTCCTTAAATCTGGGAAGTAGCCTACTCGTTGAATGGCATTAAAAAGTATGGTGAGGTACACAATTCCTTTGCGAGGTAATTCTTTAAGGACTTTTTTGTCGATAAGATCATAACCTGGGGCTTTGTTGTTGTCCATTGAGTTTATATTTTTACATATCTCCTTAGGCGTTACTAACTTTAAGGGTAGATCTAGTTGAAAATCTTGGTTGAGGACAATGTCGATATCAGATTCATCCGCGTTTGGTCTCGGGTTATTAGGCTTAAATACATTGCTGAGATGGTTCGCAAATGCATCAGCTTTGTCTTGATCAGATCTATACCAGGTTCCATTTGGGTTCCGAAGCGGTGGTTTGTGGTGCAAGGGTCGATCCAGGTTTCTACAGGCCCTCCATAATGAATAGTCAATCGCTTTGGTAGCTGTGAGCCCTTCCAAGTACGTATCTAAAGCGGCATCATCTGCTTCAGTTATAAGGGTTTTTAGTTCTTTAATAGCTTTGTTTAGTGCCGCTTTGTCATTTGGGTGCCTACTTGTGTGCCATATACGCCGCAGTCTTCTTTTTTCCATAATTTTTGACCGTATGGTTTCCGAGTATACTTTATTTTGAGGTGATCGTTCTTTGGCTTCTGGAGTTGACTTCCAACAACTTTCTTGGATTACCGAGGTGAGATTTCTTGCAGCAACATCGATATCCGACTCGGTTTTCAATGGTATTTTAAGGTTAATTCCATCTTCCACACATTCGCGAAATGAACTCCAATCTGTGTGCTTGTTGTACAATTTGGGGTTTCTTTCAGTGTTTAAGACCGTGGTGCCAATCGTTAGTATTACAGGAACATGGTTAGAGTTTGCGTCTAGGCTTGTCTCTACATGGTGAAAAAGCCTGGATAGTCCCTTAACAATAAAACAGTCTATGACATCAGGGAGTTTGTTAGGGTCTGTGGGCCAGTTAGTGGGGCCCGTTGTAGAGATTGTCCTAAGATGGTTTTTGTCTATACTCTTTTTGAGCTCTCTTCCTCTTGTATTAGTAAGTCTGGATGCCCAATGAACATTTTTGGCATTCCAGTCACCTCCGGCTATAAAGCGGGTGCCTAAGGTTTTAAAATACTCATCATATTGGTCCTCTTTTAGTTTATGTTTGAGAGGGCAGTAAATGGCAGATACATTAAATGTTCCGTTTCGATCTTCTATTGCGACGGTAGCTGCTTGTATGTGCTCAGTTTTGAATTGTGGTTGCACATAGTGTTTGATATTATACCTTACTACTATAGCCGCTCCGGCGTGTGCAGTACCGTCTGGATGATCAGTGCAGATGTTGTAATTCTGTATTTTAACACTACTGTTTGCGGTTGTATGAGATTCTGGCACTAGTAGTATGTCTATGTTGTGGGAGTGTAACAAAGCTTCTACCTCTACTTAATTTGGAGATAGCCCAGTTGGGTTCCACGTAGCTATCTTGAGGGAAGTCATTGTGACATCTTAATGACTAGGGTCGTTATGAGATTCATTAGCATACTCATTTGTTGTAGGATTAAATCAAACTTTTCCGCTTGTTTTATAAGTATCTCTTCTATGCTTACTGTAGGAGCATTCTCATGTTTGGAGGTTTTGTAAGCTTTAGTTACTTCAGCGTATAGTTGTTGCGTGTTGTTGGGTTTTGGCCACAGTTCGATTGGGTTGGCCGCTGGCGTGGATCTGATCCATTTATTTGGAAGGAATGGGTAGTTTTTCTTTTGAGACTGGGCTTCGTCATCGGCAGTTGGTTTTGGGTTTCCTCTGGCTTTAATTTGTGGTTGTGTGTTTGACTTCCTTGCTAGTATTTCTCTGTATACTTCACACCCTTTGTAGTTTGCTGGATGCGCGCCTTGACATAAGGCACATTTTGCCGGAGTGTTGCGATCTTTCTTAGGGCACTCTGAAGTTTTGTGTGATTGTGCACATTTCACACATCGGAAAGGCCTCATGCAGTAGTTTTTAGAGTGTCCATATTGCTGACATCTTTGACATTGGACTACTGAGGTTCGCTTTCGTGGGTCTTCTATAGTTATCGACTGGTGGTGAAAGTATTTAATACTTTTTACAGACTTGTTGGTGGGGCTGGGTTGGAGGTTTGCGAAGAATGTAGATGTTGGTTTCTTTTCCGGACCATACTTTACATTTATTATCTCCCCAATCACTATATTTCCTGTCTCTTCTAGTACTTCTTTTATCACACTGCTTGGTGTGGAGTGGTGTAGGTTCCTTATCACAATTCTGAAGGGTCGCTTATCTTTCCTATTAAACGTATGTCCAATAAGTCCCTTTTTTCTAACAATATCTATCGTGGTTTTGTAGACCTCTATACTGGCGCATTTGATCGTTGATTCTGGTTTATGATTTTGTATGTGAAGTCTGCTTTATTTACGACACTCTCTAGCAGCTCAGTTAGTTTTGTAAGGTCTTCAATGCCATACAGAATTATGGGTGGTGGCTTTACAACTTTTTTAGCTGTATCCGTATGTTCTATTGTTGTATCTTCTTCCGGGTCTACTGGGAGTCCACTGAATGTGTTGGTGACAATTATTCTCTCTGGAGATGAGGAAACTTTCTTTCTTTTGGCATTTCTTGGGTCTGGTACTCTCTGCCAGGTGGGAGGATTGGCTTCTTTGTTGTCCGTACTATTCCTCATCTCATTGTGCTGTGTGTTTTCGATGTTAGCATCCCTTATCGAGCTAAATGATAAGCTTCTTGGTCTAGTCTCAAATAGACCCGGATGAAGAGCTTGCTGGACCAGCTTCTTAGTGCTCTTGCTCTCTTTAAGACCAGTAGTATTAACTGGTAAGGGGGCCTGGGTACCCACCCTCTTACAGTCTTCGGTAGTCAATTTCTCACTCACAGGCCCGGATACCTGTGAGCGCCGGGGGCTAGCCGGATTGCATGGCAGAACATTCTCATTATTTTCACTCATTTCATTATTATGGTTGGGAAAATAGTGAAGCACTTTCCCAAGGTACTACACATCATAATTTCGGGTTGACGCCCTAGCCTTTGATGACCCAACATCTCTCTACAAGGTAGTAGGTGCCGTTTTTGCAATGGTATCGAAGTTAGCATCTTCTGAGCTTGTTACAATTTCGGGGTAACGAACGCCCTAGCCTTTGATGATCCAACATCTTTCCACAAGGCAGCGGTTGCAGTTTAATTTCGGAATTAGCTCTCTTATACCAACATTGCTGTTTTATCGCTGGCAAGGTAAGGTGTCCCGTGTCCGGGTGTTGTGTTATTTTTTATGTCGGGGTTTTCTTCCCCTAGCCAGTTTGTTCGGTTACGTGCCGTCATTGGTGCGCAGGCACACCGCAGACAACAATCGGGCGCCGAAGGCTCGCCCTCGCCCTTCATACTTTGCTGCTACAGGCCCCGAGGCGGATGGAGTGTGTGAAGCTCGTTACGGACCGCAGCAACCCGTGTGAACTTGGCACCCGACTTTTGAAAAATTCGTTTTTATTAAGGTTTTTCGACTGATTTCGGTTAGTAGTGGATTGTAGTGAAGCTATTTTCGTTTATAGTAATGCCAAAAAAATAAAAAAAAATAGTAAAAAAATGTCAGCCCCCCAAATTTGAAAAATCGTTTTTTTCCGGGTGATTCTCATAGATAAACGTTAGTAGACGATTGTAGTGAAGCTATTTTCGTTTGTAGTAATGCCAAAAAAATAAAAAATAAATAGTAAAAAAATGTCAGCCCCCCAAATTCAAAAAATCGTTTTTTTCCGGGTGATTCTCATAGATAAACGTTAGTAATGGATTGTAGTGAAATTATTTTCGTTTGTAGTAATGCCAAAAAAATAAAAAAAAATAGTAAAAAAATGTCATCCCCCGAAATTCGAAAAATCGGTTTTTTCTTGCCGTTTCTTATAGATAAACGTTAGAAATGGATTGTAGTAAAGCTGTTTTCGTTTGTAGTAATACCAAAAAAAAAAAAACGTTTTTTCCGCCTATTTCTCAAAGATAAACGTTAGTAGTGGATTGTAGTAACGCTATTTTCGTTGCTAGTAATGCAAAAAAATACCAAATCGATAGTAGTAAAGACACAAGTCGATTAGAAGACTCTTGATCTGAGTCAAACTTATTTCTGAGTGATATTTACAAAATAAAGTTTGAAGATGAACACGATTACTACAAACTATCGAATTGACTGAGGAGTGTTCGTAGAGGTTTGTAGTGGAAAAACTTTCGTTTGTAGTAATGATCTTAATCGACTAGAAGCTCTTGAGTTGAGTAAAACTTTTTCATAGCGATATTTACTGGATAAAATCTGTTTGAAGATGAACACGATTACTACAAACGTTCGAATTGACTGAGAAGTGTTTGTAGAGGTTTGTAGTGGAAAAACTTTCGTTTGTAGTAAAGTCACAAGGCGATTAGAAGCTCTTGAGTTGAGTCAAACTTTTTCATAGCGATATTTACTGGATAAAATCTGTTTGAAGTTGATCACGATTACTACAAACGTTCGAATTGTCAGAGGAGAGTTAGTAGAGGTTTGTAGTGGAAAAAATTTCGTTTGTAGTAAAGATACAAGTCGACTAGAAGCCCTTGAGTCAAGTCAAACTTGTTTCGTTGCGATATTTACTGGATGAAGTCTGTTTGAAGATGAATACGAATACTACAAACGTTGGAATTGACTGAGGAGTGTTCGTAGAGGTTTGTAGTGGAAAAACTTTCGTTTGTAGTAATGATCTAAATCGACTAGAAGCTCTTGAGTTGAGTAAAACTTTCTCATAGTGATATTTACTGGATAAAATCTGTTTGAAGATGAATACGGTTACAACAAACGTTCGAATTGACAGATGAGAGTTAGTAGAGGTTTATAGTAAAAAAAAAAATTATTGTAGTAATGATACTGTTACGTCGTACCCATACCTACAATACAAGTAGCTTCTAATAGTAGGTACCTACAACTAAGTAGGTAGGTAGTAGTAGGTATGTATCGAATGATGTAGGTACAAATTCGCAAACTACCTATAAAATACATCAGGAAGTTGTCATTGTAATTTCGACCGTACGCCCAGGGCATAAAGTACCTATTTCTTTCCTTTGTACAAAAGTTGTGGAAGTTCTCGAAGGACAATGACCTAGTCTGAATTGCCTAGAAGATTCTGGGAACTTATGGATCTTTCTCAAACGTTCGATCGTCGTATAAATAGTCGACGTGTTTGTGGGAGCGGGCAGTATCATTTTGGCTACAGTACGGGACGAATCAAAGTGAACTTGTGAGTGCGATATCTAAGTGAATAGTGATCAGTAGTGTACTTGTGATTGAGTTTGAAGTGTTTTGTGATTATTAAAGTTATTCAGTTGTTTCATCGGTAGTAATTAATTTATCCCATACCCAGCTCGTAACAATTTGGTGTCAGAAGTGAGGGATAAATTATGCCAGTTCTACCTAAGGACAACACGGAAGGTATCCGTACCAGGAGTCAGCGACAGCAGGACATGGACCAAAGGCGGTTTGGAGATTCTCCGACACAGACACCGGGTGGTGTTCAACCTACGTCAGTGCCAGTCGCTGGTCCATCTGGAGTTTCTCCAGCATCAGTAGCGCCAGACTTGTCAGCTTTAATGGCGCTGCTGCAGGAGCAGGCTCGCCGTCAAGAGGATCAGGCTCGCCAGTTACAAGAGCAGTTACAACGAGATAAGGAGGAGCAGGCTCGCCGTCAAGAGGAGCAGGCCCGCCGTCAAGAGGAGCAGGCTCGCCGTCAAGAGGAGCAGGCTCGCCGGCTGGAAGAGCAGTTGCAACGAGATAAGGAGGAGCAGGCTTGCCGTCAAGAGGAGCAGGCTCGCCGGTTGGAAGAGCAGTTGCAACGAGATAAGGAGGAGCAGGCTCGTCGTCAAGAAGAACAGATGATCCTCATAAAGGATCTTCATTCAACTTTCGGCAAAGAGCTGAAGGTAATGAAGGATCAGGTTCACCAGCACGAGAATCGCATCTCAGAGGCCGAAGTGCAGATCACTGGGATGAAGAAGGCTTTGGGAGAACTGAAGACTGGAGGTGTGACTGTGGCTTCAGTAGTTCCTGCACCTTCAGCGCGGGGCTTTAAGGTGCCTCCATTCGATGGAACATCTTCGTGGTCGGCGTATAAAATTCAATTTGAGGCCGTTATGAAGGCGAATGGATGGACAAAATCTCAAGCCATGACCGCGCTCACTCTGGGCCTCCGAGACCAGGCCCTCAACATTCTTGAAGCGCTTGGCAAGGATGTGACCTATGAACAGCTGCTGGAGGCGTTAGAGTCCAGATACGGCGACGCGCACCTGGAGCACGTATTTCGTGCTAAGTTGAAGGATCGTGTCCAGCGTAGTGCCGAGAACCTACAGCAGTGGGCTCTGGAAGTTGAAAAGCTGGTTCGGAAAGCATACCAGTCTGCCCCTGCACTGATCGATGGGATTCTGGTACAAGCGTTCGTTGATGGAATACGTGACTTAGAAGTTAGAGCCGCTGTGAGACTTGGGCATCATGAAACATTGAAGGACGCCTTAGCCCATGCTTTAGAAGTAGAGGCAGTGAGGCAAGACCACCGAACGCACCGCGTTAGGGAGGTTGTAGCATCACCTGTACGCGAGCGCCCGCAAGGGTACAGTCCTAGGTGCTACACTTGTGGAGAAAGGGGTCACCTTCGGTCAAGCTGTCCAAAGCGCAACACCCCGCGAGAAGATCAGCAAGGAAGGGTGGCTGAAGTGACTGCCCAGCCACAGCAGGGAAACGAGTAAATGCCAGGACTGGGGGGCGGGTGCTGGCTGGTATTGAAAGAGCCTCGAGAATCTTGATCTCGCAAGCACATGACGGGAACAGCCTGACCATCAGAGGCGAAGTCAACGGAACACCATGCAAACTGACGTTGGATACTGGAGCTTCTTACACGGTCGTTAACTCTCACCTAGCAAGTCGGTTTCTTGGGGACTACTTTGATAACCACGACCGTATACGATTACTAACAGCTACCGGTCAGCACATAACCGTCCGAGGCAAGAAGGAGGTGGAGTTAAAATTGGGTGACAGATTTTACAAGCACAATGTCATCGTGGCCGACATAGTGGACGATTGCATCTTGGGCTTGGATTTTATGCGGAAATATCGTTGTGAGATCGACGTTGATCAAGGAGTATTGAAATGTGGTTCAGAGGAAGTCTTCATGGAAGGTGCACCATCAGGGAAAGTGTACTGCTTGAAGGAGATTGTTCTTCCTCGCAGATCGGAAACGATTGTGCCAATTAGTTTACCACGGAATTCTGGACAAAAAGATCGAAGTGTTCTGATAGAAAGGGTGAACAATGACTTTCCATGGAAGATGGCACGTACTCTGGTCAAGGCCAAAAACGTCTCGGCAGTACGCATACTGAATCCAAGTGACAAGGAGCAAGTGATTAAGAAGGGCACCTTAATCGGCACTTGCGAGGAAGTAGCTTGGATGCGTCAATTGCAAAATCTGCCTACCGGAAATAAAATTCGTAGTACAAAGTTTGACGTGTCGACACTTTTGGAAAACTGCGATTTATCTAAAGAAGAAATGGACAAGGCTAAGAAGATGTTACTTCAGTATGCCGACATTTTCTCTTCAAATGATGCTGACATAGGGAGAACTGGACTAGTTCAGCATAAGATTAATACGGGTAACGAGTTACCAATCCGTCAGCGACCAAGAAGACTGCCAGTTGCACGTGAAAAAGAGGTGGAAACCATGATGGAGGGAATGATGAAGGACGGTGTTATAGAGCCTTCATCGAGTCCATGGTGTTCTCCTGTGGTCCTGGTAAAGAAAAAGGACGGCAGTATGCGCTTCTGTGTGGACTATCGACGACTGAACGATGTCACGAAAAAGGACAGCTATCCGCTGCCTAGGATCGATGACACACTGGATACGCTGACTGGTATGAAGTGGTTTACCACACTTGATCTGAAAAGTGGCTACTGGCAAGTAGAAATAGACCCCAAGGATAAGGAAAAAACTGCATTCTCAACAGGGAAGGGCTTGTGGCAGTTTAAAGTTATGCCATTCGGATTGTGCAATGCTCCTGCGACGTTTGAAAGGCTGATGGAGCAAGTACTCGCCGGATTGATTGGAGACGCATGTCTTGTCTATCTAGACGACATAATCATCGTGGGCCGTACATTTGAAGATCACCTTAAAAACCTCAACCAAGTGCTGTCGAAAATCCAAACAGCAAATCTCAAGTTAAGTCCGAAAAAGTGCTCGTTTTTCAGACAACAAGTGAACTTTTTAGGGCACATAGTTTCGGGGGAAGGTGTTCGAACAGACCCAGAAAAAGTAATCGCCGTCAAGGATTGGCCAGTTCCGAAAGACAAAACACAGGTCAGAGCATTTCTGGGTTTGTGCTCCTTCTATCGAAGGTTTGTCAAGAATTTTGCCGACATTGCAAAACCTCTGCACAAACTCACTGAGGAAAAGCGTCAATTCTGTTGGGACGAGAACTGCGACGTTGCATTTCAGGAATTAAAGAAACGTCTGTGCAATACGCCTATTTTGGGATATCCTGACACAGAAAATGACTTCATAGTTGACACAGATGCAAGTAATACTGGAATTGGGGGCGTGCTGTCTCAACGGAAAGGAAACCAAGAGGTTGTGATAGCTTACTTCAGCAAGTCTTTATCCAAACCAGAAAGAAATTACTGCGTTACAAGACGGGAGCTACTCGCCGTAGTAAAGACATTGCAGCACTTCAGTAAATATTTGTTGGGACGTAAATTCCAATTAAGAACTGACCATGCTGCATTGAAGTGGCTATTACAGTTCAAGAATCCAGAGGGGCAAGTGGCGAGATGGATTGAGCTATTGCAAGAATTTGACTTCGTAACTGAACATCGCAGTGGAAGAACTCACGGTAACGCAGACGCCTTGTCGAGAAGACCTTGTCCTGAAGACTGTAAGCACTGTGCCAGGCAAGAGACTAAGGAAGTAGTGCCCGTGAGGATGCTTAGAATGGATCTCAGCGATGAATGGAAAGAAACCCTACAGCAGGCTCAGCAAAATGACTCGGACATCAAACCGATCTTCGAGTGGATCAAAGCTGGTGCTCCTAAACCCAAGTGGAGTGATGTGGCTGCGATGAGTTCCATCACGAAGAGTTATTGGGCGCAATGGAACAGCTTGGTGATCCAGGATGGAGTCTTGTGCCGTAAATGGGAAAACGCTCGAGGGGACAGCTGTCATCTACAAATGATTGTCCCTAAAGCTAAGGTACCGGATGTTTTACGGCTGTACCATGATGGATGTTCGGGAGGACATATGGGGGTAAAAAGGACTTTACTAAAAATTCGAGAACGCTTTTACTGGATCCACTGTCGAGATGATGTGGAGGACTGGTGTCGCAAATGTACCAGTTGTGCGGCCGTGAAAGGACCCCAAACACGCAGCAGAGGAGCATTAAAAGTGTACAACGTTGGAGCCCCTTGGGAACGGATAGCACTAGACGTTGCGGGACCATTTCCAGAAAGTGAGAGCGGAAACAAGTACTTCTTGGTGGTCATGGATTACTTCACAAAGCGGCCAGAAGTCTTCGCCATTCCTAATCAAGAAGCTACAACTGTCGCAGATAAATTGGTTCAGGAAGTATTCTGTCGTTTTGGAGTACCCTTAGAAATACACAGCGATCAAGGAAGGAATTTCGAATCGCAAGTATTTCAGGAGACTTGTCGATTAATGGGTACCCACAAAACCAGAACCACCTCTTACCACCCACAATCTGATGGAATGGTGGAACGATTCAACCAAACGTTGGAAAGATATCTGGCAAAAGTCGTGGAAAGCAGACAAAGGGATTGGGACAAGCACATACAGCCGTTTCTTCTGTCGTACCGCAGCGCAGTCCACGAAAGTACGACTGTGACGCCCGCCTTCGCGAACTTTGGAAGTGAATTACGGTTGCCTGCAGATTTAATCACTGGAACTCCCCCTGATGCTCCACGCAGTGTAACAGATTACGCAAATGACTTGCGTAACAAGTTGAATGATGTTTATGAGCATATTAGACAATCCGGCCAACAGATGTCTGAGAAGATGAAGACCCGTTATGACCGGAAGGCAAATAGTAGGGGTTTCGACGAGAGTTCACTGGTGTGGTTGCATAACCCAGTACGGAGCAAAGGGAAGTCTCCGAAATTACAAGCAAACTGGGATGGACCATACCGAGTCGTGACTAGGATCAACGATGTCACCTACCGAATACAGAAGGGTCCACGAGGTGCGCCTAAGATTGTCCATGTAGACCGATTGGCGCGATACTACGGGCCTAATGATGCTCGGGACGAGCATGTCTAAGGAGGGGGCAGTGTTACGTCGTACCCATACCTACAATACAAGTAGCTTCTAATAGTAGGTACCTACAACTAAGTAGGTAGGTAGTAGTAGGTATGTATCGAATGATGTAGGTACAAATTCGCAAACTACCTATAAAATACATCAGGAAGTTGTCATTGTAATTTCGACCGTACGCCCAGGGCATAAAGTACCTATTTCTTTCATTTGTACAAAAGTTGTGGAAGTTCTCGAAGGACAATGACCTAGTCTGAATTGCCTAGAAGATTCTGGGAACTTATGGATCTTTCTCAAACGTTCGATCGTAGTATAAATAGTCGACGTGTTTGTGGGAGCGGGCAGTATCATTTTGGCTACAGTACGGGACGAATCAAAGTGAACTTGTGAGTGCGATATCTAAGTGAATAGTGATCAGTAGTGTACTTGTGATTGAGTTTGAAGTGTTTTGTGATTATTAAAGTTATTCAGTTGTTTCATCGGTAGTAATTAATTTATCCCTTACCCAGCTCGTAACAATACAAATCGACAAGAAGCTCTTGAGTTGCGTCAAACTTGTTTCGTTGCGATATTTACTGGAAAAAGTCTCTTTGAAGATTAACACGATTACTACAAACGTTCGAATTGACTGAGGAGTGTTAGTAGAGGTTTGTAGTGGAAAAACTTTCGTTTGTAGTAATGATCTAAATCGACTAGAAGCTCTTGAGTTGAGTAAAACTTTTTCATAGCGATATTTACTGGATAAAATCTGTTTGAAGATGAACACGATTACTACAAACGTTCGAATTGACTGAGAAGTGTTTGTAGAGGTTTGTAGTGGAAAAACTTTCGTTTGTAGTAAAGTCACAAGTCGATTAGAAGCTCTTGAGTTGAGTCAAACTTTTTCATAGCGATATTTACTGGATAAAATCTCTTTGAAGATGAACACGATTACTACAAACGTTCGAATTGACTGAGAAGTGTTTGTAGAGGTTTGTAGTGGAAAAACTTTCGTTTGTAGTAAAGTCACAAGTCGATTAGAAGCTCTTGAGTTGAGTAAAACTTTTTCATAGCGATATTTACTGGATAAAATCTGTTTGAAGATGAATACGGTTACTATAAACGTTCGAATTGACTGAGAAGTGTTTGTAGAGGTTTGTAGTGGAAAAAGTTTCGTTTGTAGTACAGTCTCAAGTCGATTAGAAGCTCTTGAGGTGAGTCAAACTTTTTCATAGCGATATTTACTGGATAAAATCTGTTTGAAGATGAACACGATTACTACAAACGTTCGAATTGACTAAGAAGTGTTTGTAGAGGTTTGTAGTGGAAAACCTTTCGTTTGTAGTAAAGTCACAAGTCGATTAGAAGCTCTTGAGTTGAGTCAAACTTTTTCATAGCGATATTTACTGGTTAAAATCTGTTTGAAGATGAACACGATAACTACAAACGTTGGAATTGAATGAAGAGTGTTGGTAGAGGTTCTTTGTGTAAAAAGAATCGTTTGTGGTAAAGTCACAAGTCGATTAGAAGCTCTTGAGTTGAGTTAAACTTTTTCATAGCGATAAAATATGCACTGGATAAAATCTGTTTGAAGTTGATCACGATTACTACAAACGTTCGAATTGACAGAGGAGTGTTTGTAGAGGTTTGTAGTGGAAAAACTTTTGTTTGTAGTAAAGTCACAAGTCGATTAGAAGCTCTTGAGTTGAGTAAAACTTTTTCATAGCGATATTTACTGGATAAAATCTGTTTGAAGATGAATACGGTTACTATAAACGTTCGAATTGACTGAGAAGTATTTGTAGAGGTTTGTAGTGGAAAACCTTTCGTTTGTAGTAAAGTCACAAGTCGATTAGAAGCTCTTGAGTTGAGTCAAACTTTTTCATAGCGATATTTACTGGATAAAATCTGTTTGAAGATGAACACGATAACTACAAACGTTGGAATTGAATGAAGAGTGCTGGTAGAGGTTCTTTGTGTAAAAATAATCGTTTGTGATAAAGTCACAAGTCGATTAGAAGCTCTTGAGTTGAGTTAAACTTTTTCATAGCGATAAAATATGCACTGGATAAAATCTGTTTGAAGTTGATCACGATTACTACAAACGTTCGAATTGACAGAGGAGTGTTCGTATAGGTTTGTAGTGGAAAAAAAATCGTTTGTAGTAATACAAGTCAACTAGAAGCCCTTGAGTCAAGTCAAACTTGTTTCGTTGCGATATTTACTGGATGAAGTCTGTTTGAAGATGAATACGAATACTACAAACGTTGGAATTGACTGAGGAGTGTTCGTAGAGGTTTGTAGTGGAAAAACTTTCGTTTGTAGTAATGATCTAAATCGACTTGAAGCTCTTGAGTTGAGTAAAACTTTCTCATAGCGATATTTACTGGATAAAATCTGTTTGAAGATGAATACGGTTACAAAAAACGTTCGAATTGACAGATGAGAGTTAGTAGAGGTATGTAGTGAATTTTTTTTTTATTGTAGTAATGATACAAATCGACTAGAAGCTCTTGAGTTGCGTCAAACTTGTTTCGTTGCGATATTTACTGGAAAAAGTCTCTTTGAAGATGAACACGATTACTACAAACGTTCGAATTCAATCAGCACCGAGTACATCAACTCAGTATGTATCACCATCAAAAGTTTCTGTCGGTGTCTCCACCGAACAAAGCCCAAGAAAACCTTTTTGTGAATTAGCGCCTAAACAGAAAAAAAGACGTGCAGAAAACTTTCATTTATCTTCGGACGAAATAAAATATGCATATTTTGAGCAGTTGAAAGCGGATGGGAATGAGGAGGTTGCTAAAATACTAGAACATTTACTAAAGAATCCCCAAGATGTAAAAAAAGTTAAAAAGTGCATATCTGTTAAAGAAACAAAACCTGTGTTTTCTCCGGATGAGGCTTTAGGGTTATCTGAAGAAGCTGCAGAAGCTAGAAATAAAGACTTTCGTAAGTACCGCCAACACCATTCCAGGAAATGCAGTAGAAAAACTACAAATGAAGACATTTTAAATAATTTATTGACCAGCTCTGATCCACTCATCTCAGCGAAACGTCACAAACTTCGCAGAAAACATAAAACTTTGTCAGTAGAAGCACAAAGTTTATTAGTAATTGAACAAGCGGAAACATTTGATGATGACAAATACGAAAATTTTGCATTCGTTAATGTGGATACCCTTGACAGTAATTAAATTAAAACAGTGCAGTGGCCAGTAGTGATTGTGATTTTTACTTATTTATTTATTTATTTTATTAGTCCTTAGTGGATTAGGCCTAAAGGGAAGACCACTACATAAAAAAAGGCGCTTAGTTCTTAACCTCTATGGTGGTGTGGAATAGAGAACAAAATTTGAAATTGCGACCAAATCGCACAAAATCGCAACCCGAGAATAGGCGCTCAAATAGGACAAATATACGTACTATGCATACGTAGAGTCAATTCTTTGAGAAAATTTGAGAATTTCGAGATTTTCACATTTTTTTCTTTTGCTTAATACAAAAATTACTTTGGATATTTATAACTCCAAAAATACTAAGTTATCTGAACGACCCTCATAGAAATAATTACTTATAATCGATAGATAAATCCAACACAATATTTAAAATTTCAGAAAAAGAAACTTTTTTTTTTTAAATGCTAAGTCCTTTACCGGCCCGTTTCAGCCCACTGTGCGCATTCATTAGTTTAGTTCCGTATTTCCCGGGAGCTGCGAGTTATTTTCCATTTAATGGACGATGTGCCGATTATTTATCACCGATATTTTTGTTTTCAGCAAGACCGTGCACCGCCTCATTACGCCCTAGCCGTACGCGAATATTTAAATACACAATACGGTAATTGCTGGATCGGTCGCGGAAGTCCCGCTCCCTGGCCACCCCGGTCACCTGACCTCACACCTTGTGACTTTTTCTGTGGGGCGAAATTAAAAAACGTGTATGTGGAAGAGGCCCAAAGCTGTGCTCAACAAGATAAAAACAATTTACAAAAACGTACTAGACTCTGCCTAGAGAGAAATGGTGGACATTTTGAACAATTATTAAAATACGAGTGTTAAGAAGTGTACCACTTCGCCCTCTAAAGGATAATTGGATTTTTGAGTAAGTTGATTTTAGTTTAATTATTGTACATAAATTGATCCATTTTTTTTAAATACCTACGCCCTCATGTAAAAGGAATGATGTGTTTTTGTTTTTAAAAAGTTCATAGCTACCGTTGCACGTTGTTATTAATTTGTAGCCCATGAAAGTATGATGGGAAAATTTGCAACTTGTGTTTTGATTGTTAGGTATCAATGTTTGGGGGCGGGGCCAGGCGCGCGAGTCGTGCGGTCAGTGCCCGACGCGGCGCATGATGTTTATAATCATGGGATTATCAAGGCGGTTTCAGAGTTCAGTGGATAATATGAAAAACACTCAGCTGCAGTTGGTATTTGGCTTTATATTTCGTCCACAAAATATCAGCAAAATACAGGATTAATTTATAATAAAAAGATTATAGTAATTCACACAGAGTCATGTCGAGAGACGGAAGGAATAAGACAGATGACATTGACAAGACAAAATGACAGTGACATAAGTTGCGTTCCAATAAATAACATGCTAAAACATACAATCCGACACTTCCCCTTAAGGTGGATGCTCAAGCGTAGCCCGCGAAATTCAAATTTTCTTACGTTTTTTGCAATTTGCAGGCCAGTGCTAGGTTGTATGTTGATTAAAATTTTGTTTGCGACCGTAAGACGTATGTAGTTACAGAATTATATTCATCAAACTCATCAATACAACCCTCAAAGTTCATATTGGTGTCAAAATTACTTTTCCAAGGTCAAAAACATTCTTGCACCATTATGAACTTGGAGGGTTGTATTGATGATTTTGATGATTATAATTGTGTTACTACATACGTCTTACAGTCGATAACAATATTTTAATCAACATACAACCTAGCACTGGCCTGCAAATTGCAAAAAACGTAAGAAAATTTGAATTTCGCGGGCTACCCTTGAGCATCCACCTTAAGTTTTACATGTTTCAGTCAAAACATCGTCAATGGTGCCGATTCCCTTGTTTACGAACTAAACCAAATTTAAGTTCAGTGCATCTTTTTCTTTCTATTTCATAAAGAAAAGGACAGAAGATAAATTTTAGTTATGTGCTGTCAAATTAATCAGCGCCATACAAGTTTTAGACGCGATTAAAAAGTTGACTACTAAAATTACATCAAATTACGTCAGGTGCCGACTAATTTGACCGGATTAAACTAATATTTATCTTTTGTCCTTTTCATAATGAAATAGAAAGAAAAAGATGCATTCAACTTAAATTTAGTCTAGTTTGTGAACAAGGGAATCGGCACCAATAAAATTCACCAACACAATCATAATCTAAGTCTTACTTCACATAAATTCAATTTACATTCAAATTATTAATGTAGAGTCATAATGTCCCAATGAAATATTCTAGTCACAAATTAATGTAGAGTCACTAAACTCTCAACAAATAACACAGGACAACACAATTCAACTTAATTTAACATCTAACTTATCCCTTAACTCTACAAAACAAGCAAAGCTGCAATGATAACACTGATGTTTTCACTTTTAAATTTGATATTTTGAGGTTTTTTGTTACCAACTCCCAAAAATATATATCCCTACCTAGCTAGCTAAAGTCACAAAGACCCCTAAAATTGCCACAATTACTTGAGAATCCCCTAATTTTTTTTATCAGTTTTAGGCATAATAACACAAAATTGCATGTTATCGCAGCATTTCAATTACAATATATAACTGAAAAACTGTAGATTATTAAACTAATATCCAAACCAAGGTATTTTATAATTTCCAGTAGACTTAGACAAACAAAGTTACCACAAACTATCTATACCTATAAGTAGAGTAGATGTATTGACTAAAAAATCGGTCGGTAGAATAAAATCCCGTTTATGGTTAACACTACTGACGGTTGTATTTTTCTTTATCCGCATTCTTAGTAACGAGGAATTGCTCTAGATGTCATTACGTGGCGCTAAGCTCAGCAAATAAATATGATTAGCTGGATTTGGTTATCTTAGGGTCTACACTTGTAAAAAAGTCCCTAAAAATACCCCTTAAAAATTGGACGCCCCTAAAAAATCCCATCCCACTTATTTACCCCCTAAATTTGGGGGGAATACCCCTAAGTTGGTAACCCTTTGACATGACATTGCCACAGCAGAGTACATTGAATAAATTGCATTGACACAGTTAGAAGACTGCATCTGTACTCTTTGGACTGCTTAACGTATGTAGTCTTGTAACAATGTGTTTTTTGTGAAACTTCTTTTCTGTATGTTTTTTCAAACACATACAATAAAATTATTTAACCTACTGAAAACACTAATAAGTAACTGTTAGCTTAGGGTGAATGCTCTTGGAACATTTCCGACGTTTGGCCCCCAAACTGGAGCGGACTGGGGCTGCCTTCAGGCGGCTCCTGCCTAATCTGGGGGGGCCAAACGCCTCCTGCCGGAGGCTCAACGCGGGAGTCGTGCGGTCCATGGCCCTTTACGGGGCCCCGGTGTGGGCGCGTTCATTGAGGCGGCGAGCCACCCACTACCTGAACGCGCCCCAAAAGGTGATAGCCGTAAGGCTGGCCCGGGGCTACCGCACGATTGCCCGCGAGGCGGCGAGCCTCCTTGCCGGATTGCCGCCATGGGATCTGGAGGCAATAGTCCTCGCGCACCTGCATGAATGGCGCGCGGAGGCGCTAGGCCGGGGGGAAACTGAGCGACAATTTGTCGCTGCAGCGGACAGACTTGCGGCGGGATCTCATGGCGACATGGAGAGAGCGACTGTCGCAACCCCGTGCAGGGCACGCCACAACAGTGGCGATAAGTCCCCTCTTTGAGGAGTGGCTTGAGAGACGCCACGGCGTCCTCACCTTCCGACTGACGCAGGTCCTCACCGGACACGGAGTGTTCGGGAGGTTCCTGCACCGAATCGGGCGGGAGGAAACGCCCGGGTGCTTCCATTGTGAGGATCGACCGGAGGACACGGTGGAACACACGGTGGAGGACCATTCACCCCTTTTTTTTTTTTTTTCGGATGGGAAATCATCAAATAACTCCTCCCGCTCTGGGCGGAGCAAGAGGGAGCGTCAGACTTTTACTGACTAAAACCCATCCATGTTCCTTCATCGCCCTTTGTGTTCCGGGGCCACGGTATCTCTTTCGAACAGTCCCGCAACCCCGGCAGGCATCGGTCCTTACGGACCCCTTCCCTTTTGCTGACTCTCTTTGAGGCGCGCGTGGAACACGAACGCGCCGTCGACACGGCCTGTCGTCATGAGACGGATGGACGGCGAGCTAGCCCATAGCCCACCGTCCACAGGCCCGCGCCTACGGTGGCCGGGGGCCACGTGGTGGTGGCCCCCGACGCCCGGGGCGTCTTTCGCGGCGGCCGGGACGTTGAGAGGTTCTCTCCCTATCACGTTCCGCCACCTCCTTCTCTAGCATTACTGCTTGGCAGAAGGAGGTGACGGCGTCCCATTCCGTCTCGCTCCGGACCATGGCTTACACCAGGGCCGGACGCGAGAGGTCGCCGCCGCCGACTGCCGCTTTGAGGACACGGCGGTGCTCCGCCCACGCGGGGCACACCTCCAGTCGGGAGGAGTTATTTGATGATTTCCCATCCGAAAAAAAAAAAAAAAAGGGTGAATGCTCTAACCAGCTCGCGAAATTCAAATTTTCCTACGTTTTTTGCTATTAGGCCAGTGCTAGGGTTTATGTTGATTAGAATATTATTCGTGGCTGTACCTGTAAGACGTATGTGGTTACAGAATTATAACCATCAAAATAATCAATACAACTCTCCAAGTTCCTAAAGATGTAGGAATGACTTTGACCTTGAAAAAGTCATTTTTCCACCTATAAGAACTTGGAGGGTTGTATTACGTCGGTGCAGCATGTCTTGTTCTTCTATACTTCTCTATTACTTGTCATCTCATCAAAATACATAATACTAAAATAAAATAAATGGCAGCAGACGGGCACAGACGAGACGCAAGACGGGATGCGGCAGCTTTGTCGTTTCTATAGCTTATTCCTCTATTCGTACTAATAATTACTTTCACCCGCCGGCCACTTGATTTTTTAGACTTTTATTATTTTAACCAATACAAAGTTATTAAAGTACCCACTTCGCAGCTAAGCGCGCGGATTTGCAAATACCGTAACCGCTCACATGCAAAAAATTTTGCAAGTTTTCAAAACATTTTCTGCCCGATCCGATAAAAACACCTGTAGCTCAAAAACTACAAGTCCTAGAGCAATTTCAAAAATACTGTTGTCAAGCTGATTAGATAAGTAATCTACTTATCTAGAAATCAAAATGAAATACTGTAATTATATACTCCAAGTCATAATGTATAGCAAAAAATAGTTACAAAAACTGATATTTCGCTAGAAATATCAGTTTTCTCTTAGTTTTTTATCCATTTTAACATTAAAGAAATAAACTAGACTATATTTCCTTTCCAACAAGACCACAATCTCATTTATAGCTCAATAGCATCATATCTAAATATACTTATGAAACTAGATACTCACTGTTTGTTTACATCTGGAAACTAATTTTTGCCAGCCGGTGTTGGATGAAAAAACACACAAACCCACATGTTTTTTGGTGTAGATAGTTGAACAATCTAATCACCTCACTAATTAAGCACTGTTTTTCCCATTTCACACACGTTTTAGTCACTAAATCACGTATTTCTTCACACAACACAATCACTATAGGTACATATAATAACTACTTTTTCACGGGCGAAATATTGCAACTTCGAGATTCCAAAACGAATTTACGTTGACAAAATAATGAAGCACGGTTCACAAGGATAATTTTGATATATAATAGTATCAGCTACCATTAAAAATACCAGAGTTATCACGACATTTTCTGCGCAGGTAAATTCGAGTGTTCACCGTCTGTCAAATGAAAGTTTTTTTTTTTTTTCGGCAAGTTGTCTATGGAGTAGTGTTGCGATGTTCGATTTTATTATTGAGGAATTTAGTAACGAATTGAACACAGAGGTATAAGCTCTAGAGGAGACAGTTTTAGACGGTTTTTAATGCAGTTTTTTTTGAGGCGCGCACCCGGCGCGCCATACAAATGTACTAGATAGCTATCAAGTGTAATGCAGCCATAACGCAAATGACCCAGATAGCTGCGGAGAGGGAGCGAAAATGATGTTACTAAAATAATAATGCATTGACCTCATGACTTCACCTTTAAGAACGTGGAGGGTTGTATTGATCATTTTGATGATTATAATTCTGTAAATACATACGTCTAACAGCCGCGAATAATATTTTAATCAACATACGACCTAGCACTGGCCTGCAAATTACAAAAAACGTAAGAATAGCCAGGACTGGCCAATAATAAGGCTGCTATACACCGGGGCAACACTGTTCGGCTTTGCAACATGCTACTACACAATGTGGCGTGTGTCATCTTGTGGTATCCTACAAATCACCAACTTATGCGGCAATTACGGTATGCGGCAGCCTATTTTACGCCGAAGCAACATCGTGCCTAGATAATTTTCGAAGCATCGTGCTGTAGATTTTATTGGAGTGTTTTGGTTGACCAACTTGATTGATCGAGGGGACAAGACACCGTATAATATGGCCGATAAAGTAACTTTAGCAGCATCTAGACGCAAGATGTTGCCTTGCCGCACGATTCTTGCCACGATGTAATCATTCATGCGGCCGTGTGTCATGTCATAATGCCGCACAGTGTTGCCTTGGCGTTTAGCAGGCTTTAAATTCCACAAAAAAATTCTTACTGTCATTGTCATTCTCGAACTGAGCGTCAAAAAGCCTTCAAACAAAACTCAAAACGTCAGTGAGTGACGTGACAACATTGCAGCATTGTTTGTTTTGTTCTAAAGCGTATTTTATTTTTGACTTATTTTTTTAGTTAAAAGATGGAAAAACTACCAATGTGTAAGATATGTTTAGCGCAGAATACTCGTATGTACGTAGTGGTCAACAAGAACTTGCGTGACCTCTATGAGAAACTGACTGATGTTCCAGTAAGTCGATACTGTAAAAATAATAATTGAATATCCGATGATTTATGATAATACATATTCCTTACTCTTTATTTTGCTCTAAGACTTAGGGCACACATTGGTGACAGAAAACAATGTGAGGTTATATGTTGCTTATCTGCCGGATGTGTTTATCAATCCTTTTCGTTGCAGTTTGTTACTAAAGACAGTAGACCAATTCTTGCTTGTTTTCTCTGCTGCGCTAAACTAAAGCGATGCTTCCAGTTGATGAGAAAATGTTTGGAAGCTGAAGGGCAATTTGCTCGGATGATGAATGAGGTGAGGTATTCTTCAACTGACATTTAATTCTCATAACTTCTGATTTCAGTGTGTTTTGTAGTCAAACTCAAAGCATTTATTTCAATTAGACCATTACGGCACTTTTGAAAGTCAAAAATACAAAAAAGAAAATCAAAGCTACAGTCCCAGTCACAAGGCATAATAACTTGAGAAAGTACTGTAGTTGCCCATTCCCTAGCGTAGATCTCTATGGAGAAGAACGGGCAAGAAACTCCATGGACACTCTTTTAAAATCAAAATATTGTTACAAAATCTTGGTTACATCATTAATTTTGAGATTATACATCTCGACCTGAGACGCATTAGGTCTGATATGGAATTTCACAAGTTTAGAGGAGAGCCAAAAGAAAGTTATTGACAAAATCGTGTCAAAACTTTTGTTCCTTATCAAATAGGCTAACAAAAATGGTATAATGTTTTAGTTAAGTCGTGTGCCTTTGTATAGTACAGTAAAAAATCCAGTCACGGTAAAATATTAATATGTTATTAATCAAAAACTACTTTTTTGGTGACATCCAACCTTATGCTTGTACAGAGTTATTAAACGACGAATCCTTTTAATTCTATTTACTGATCCAACTTTATGCTTGCAATTTTTTGGTAAATTCAATGCGTATTGTAAGCTTTTTTAAAACATATAACATTATGTTTGATCAAAAATAGAAATTAAGTTATGTCCGATCTTGTTATATATCTATTTATGGGGCATTTAAATTTCCAATCGGGAGCTCAAAACAATTACCAATCACGGAAAATATCGCGATAACATACAATATTAGTTAAAATTTCCTTTATTCATTTCTTTACATATTATTATAATTTACATTTTTAAATATTCTTATAATAAAAACAATATAAATAAAACATTTAAAAATATAAAATAGTAGCCCACCAGCGCTGGGAACAGGGTCCGAGCTGCCGGTGGTCAGGGCTCTTGAGAGAAGAACCTTCTAACAATACGTGCCGTGTCCAGAAGTACTGCTTTCTGAATCAAAACCTTGATCCAGCTGCCAAGCGAGAGTCTCCTAAGATGTTGGTCGAGGCTCTTGGTTATTAAGCCATTGGCTGACACGACTATCGGCACAATGAATGCTGTATTGACGTTCCACATGTCGACAACCTCGCGAGCCAGATCTAGATATCTGAATTGTTTATCTTACTCTGCTTTCACGAGGCTCTCGTCATGCGGGACCGTTATATCAACAATCAATTGTGCGACGCTCCAATCGATCTATCACCACAATGTCAGGCCTATTGGCAACAACAGTCCTGTCAGTGGTGATAGGTCGATCTCAATACGACGTGATACTACCATTATTGAGAACTGGGTCGGGCGCATACTTATAGTATGGCACTTCTGATTCCATAAGGTTGTACTTAAAAGCAAGTTGCTGGTGAATAATTCTGGCAACAAGGTTGTGTCTCTCCGTTAACCAGACTAGAACACCCAGAAATAATGTGTCAGACTGATTCTCTCGGACGCGGACGGTGCCATTCCCAACATATTATTATGTCAACCGTGCCGTCCTACACAATGTGTTTCGAGTAGTTATTCGTCATCATAACTTCGTCCATTATTGCACAGAAAAAACCTTCGGTTTCCCTGAAGAACTCATCAAAGCGCAGCCAGGATACGGACGTGTAGGGCCGCGATAAAAGCGTCCGTGAAGCTCTTTACCCTGCCATTCCTCCCTGCGGTCATTAGTGTCAAATACTCAAGGTTTGCGCCAGTTTGGGTTAGCTAGGGAGACCTTGTCCACTGAAATCACATCTCGGTGCATCCCCACTTCAGCTGCTAGGAAGTATTCCCTGAGACTGCATACCTCACGGTTGTGCAGGTTCTTAGAATTTAAGAAGCTTCGGCCCCCGCACTTCCGCAGAATATACAGTTCATCATCGACGACCGTGGGTGCATTCGATTTGCGGTCAGCAGTGCGCGTACCTGTCCAGGGTATCGAGTTCCATCTGAGTCCAATTGAGTATGCCGAAAGAGTACAATAAAACTGGCATGAACCAACCATTAAAGGCGCGCACCTTGTTCCCACCTGAAAGAAGGCTATTTAATACCTTCTTCAGGCGACCTAAGAAGCGCTCCCTCAACGATTGCTTCATGTCAGTTACGTTAATGCCTAACGCTTCCGACATACCCAAATACTTGTAGGTTTCTGTTGAGGAGAGGGATCTAAGGTGTATCGAATCCGAGAGTTGAGTTCCCACGGA
The DNA here is from genome assembly GCA_905147715.2 of Xestia xanthographa. Lineage (NCBI taxonomy): Eukaryota > Metazoa > Arthropoda > Insecta > Lepidoptera > Noctuidae > Xestia > Xestia xanthographa. The sequence continues at coordinate 16,499,036 of LR990654.1, read as the reverse complement.
TTCCATAATCTCCTCTCGCTTCACATGCATGACTGCACATTTGTCCACACCAAATTTCATCCTGATGGCGCTACTGAAAGTTTCTGTGACCGTGAAAGTGTATGACCTGACCATCTTTCCTCAACAAATAGCCTAGACCTGACCCCTCCAGCAGTGTGTTGAGAGGGTTCAAGGCTAGACAAAACCACAATGGAGTCAGACTATCACCCTGGAATATACCGCGCTCGGTCCTTATCGGTTCACTAGGATCTGTCGACATTCAGGAAAGCGAAGAACCGTTCTTCAGTGCCTCATATATGACATTGGGAAGGTACGTAGAGTTGCATCTACTTTATACAACTCTAGCATCCTCATGAGCCATGTATGAGACACAAAATCATAGGCTTTCTTAATCTATCCAACATGTAGACATTCTTTCGGGAGCAGCGAACCTGTTGGCTAATGGAGAGCAGCGAACCTGTTGGCTAATGAGCAGCTCCTTAGTACCGCGGAACCCGGTCCCACATCCATTCTGAGAGGCAGACATGATAGAATTACTCTCAATATGTTGGTTGATTTAGAAGTAATTAAATTCACTAATAATTCGGCACGAATAACGACTCGATCGCGAATAACTTGTAAACAAAACTAGATAGGTCAAGCCACCGTTGGCGCTGAAAACGGCTGAGTGACCGGCGATAATGTCCGATGTCATTCTATCGCGTCGTTGTGCGGTCACGAAGTTAATGGAATAATGTTTTTTCTTCGCATAGGCATTTCTGTACAACGATTAAGTAGCACTTTTTAAAGGCATAAGGGCTAATTATGCTTGTAGACCTTAACCAAACAAATAAAATTTTCGAGGCATAACACTATATCTCAAGGTACGACATCTGATTATTTAATTTCAAGAGGCATAAAGTTCAACTACACAATACGTATTGTTTTTACCAACAATCCTTGTAGCATAAAGTCGAATGTCAAAATAGTCCCTTCCTTACGCGTAAAATAATTTAAAAGCATAAAAGCTGAAGTCAATGTTCGACCTTCTTATTAAACCAAAATTTTAAGCATAAATGCTGTAGTTGCTATCAAGCCTTATTCCACGATATAAATTTAAAAATTCGACAGATACGACCTTATGCATTTGTATATTATCGGAACAAAAAGAGATAGAATTATGATTGTTATATGCTTAGAAAGAGCGCGAGATACTGGTTTCAGCTGACTATTAAAGTTATTTTGCTCTGATCTCGAAATTCGACCTTATGCGTCTCAGGTCGAGACATATATTGGGACACACATATATACAGTGGATTTCTCTTGTTCCCTCGTGTGTGGGAGCTGGGGTGGCCTAGTGGTGGTGGTCCCGACTTGTGAGCAGTAAGTTGTGGGTTTGAACCCAGACTGGTGCATTACTTTGTGTAATTTATTACATCACTACTGCCCTTAAAACAATGAAGGAAAACATTGTGATGAATTTGGCATGCCCTAGAACCAATAAAATTCAGAGACATGTGACATCTACCAACCCGCACTGGGCCGAAGTTAGCAGTCGGCAGTGGTGGATTATAGCCCATTCCTTCTCATAGAGAGGAGGTCATATGTCCCAGCAGTGGGAACATAATAAGCTGATTGTGCTATGCCATGGAGAGTTTAATGTTAGGCAGTTGCTCCATGTAGAATACTGGTATTCAGCTGCATCTGGTAAGACTGGAAGCAGACCCCAATATAGTTGGGAAAAGGCCAAGCAGTTAAAGAGTTTTCAGTATGAAACTTGTACATGTATGTAGCAGTTTGGCAACAGTCCTCTCTCATGTTGGCACAAGCTATGCAGCACTAGCTTGTGCTGTTGGCAGAAGGGCAAACTGTCCCGGTTGCATTGGGCCTACTTAAGTATCCATACTTATGGAGGCTCTTTTGAGTGACTTTACTTAATACCATAATATTACTTTTGCAGCCTAATCCTCGAATAAACCCAGAACACTTTGAGTTTTGCAGTGAGCTTACTAGAAGTCCCATAGAACAAATAAATATTGTTGAGAAATTGCAAGCAGAAAGTGTTGTTATCAAAGAAGAACTACCAGCTGTTTGTGAGGGACTGGATGTTGTTGATGAAACTGATGGTAAGTTTTAAGAACAAATAATAAAATGATCATTGATTGATAAATCATGATCCTACTTCCTACTAATATTACAAATGTGACGATTGTAACTCTTTCAGGCTAAAACTATTTGGATGAAATTTGGCATACAGATAGCTTATTAACCTGGATTAACGCAAAGGATACTTTTTATCCTTTGGGACAGTTACCAAACTCGACGTGGGCATAACCGGGGGCATCCTCTTTAATATAATTAATTAATAATTTAGTTTGCGTCATTTTAGTGAACGTCTCTCGGCTGAAATGACGATGATAATTTAGATTTACTATCAAAAAACAGTTGTTTATTCACAAACAACTGTTTTTTTTTGGTAGTAAATCTAAGAGTAGTAAGTACTAGTAATTCAAAATATGTAATGATTTTTGCAAACTGTGGCAGTGCTACATTAAGTTGCATATTGATGAAAAATCACAATACACACAATACATTCTTTTATCATCTTAAATAAAATAAAAAATTTGCACATTTATATTGTTACTGTCATATTTTATTTGCTACAAAAATTATTTTGAGCGTTATTTAATGACTACATTGAAGGGATCTCTTATATTGAAGAAAAAGCAACGTATTGTATTAAAAAAATAATCCTAACCATTATTATAAATGCAAAAGTAAGTTTGTTTGTTACCTTTTCACTCCTAAACCACTGAACCGATCATCCTGATATTTGCATATAGGTTGTCAGGTGTACCTACAGAAACGGACATAAGGTACCTTTCATATCGAAAAAAAGTACTGTTCCTGAGGAAAACAACAATAACGTGCTTATGATAATATAGATGATGCCACATGCCTTTCGAATCATGATTGAATTATATTATTACAAACAGAGTACAACACGAATTGATTGTCAAATTCTAAATTAATGCAGACAAAAGCTATTTTCAATAATATAAATTTTTGCTTACTTACAGATCTAGAACTAGAAAATGTAGACGATAGTTATCTAGATGTAGAAGATATACCCCCAGACAATTCCGAACCAGATTCAGAAGATGACGTACCTCTAATGCAGGTTAAAATTAAAGTGGAAGAAGCAATAGAAGTATCTGAGAAGAAACAAACAGCCGCCGTGACAAATAGTAAGTGTTAGTTACTAAATCAATAGTCTCTCATTGTAATAAATGGAATTTATGTATCTTGTCTCAGATATTTTCTTAGCAAGGCATTCTTGATGTTTTGTGATTGATCGGTTTTTTTTATAAATATCGATGGATATTACACACAGCGCCATCTAGTGCCAAACTAAGCAACAAGGCTTATGTCGTGAACACCAGGGCCCTGTTTTATGAAGCTGACAATCCGACATATATGTCAAAAAATGTCAAAATTGTAGAATTATCGCGCTTACTTAGGCTGTTTTATGAACGTGACATATATGTCAAAAAGCGACAGGTGAAATCTTGACATAATTGTCATTTATGAACGCGTTTTATGAAACTCGACATATGTCAAAAAACCACAGTCGAATTATTCCTGACAATTGTCGGTGAGATATGTCGGATTGTCGTGACAATTACGTCGACTTTTGACATATATTTGCAACTTATTTTGTTTAAGAAGCCAATTGAGGGTAAAATAGAAATAAAATATTTACAAAGTAAAAGAATAAATTAATCACTAGTGCAACTTCGATTGTTTGTCAAAAATACAACGTTTTTTTGTTTGATAAAATGGAAATACACAAAAAACTTACAATTTTAGGCCTCATTTACGAAAATAAAAATATACTTTGGGAAGTTTAGCGACAAATTGACCCACGACATAAAAGTTTATGCATTAGGTGTTTTTACTAGGGATTACGGTAGTTTTACCTACATACCCAAAATTTTTCTTTAAAGCAAATAACCTGTATTTTTTTTTTTTATTAGCCTATATTGTCCCACTGCTGGGCAAAGGCCTCCCCCATAGCCTTCCACTCCTCTGTAATTGCAAAAGAAAAATTTATTCTGCTTTTAATATAAAGGCAGAACATTTTTTCTTCCTCAATCGTTTAAAATTAAAACGATCGTTGTCGCCTCCTTGTTCGTATTTGCTCCAAATATGACGAATATCACTACACTCACTGCTCGATGTAAGTACTTACCATTTTTTTGTAATAATCCTTTTAAAAACACTTTCTTACACCTTCAACATTCAAAATATAATTTCGCGACAGAGGGCAACGCTCCTGTCAGACTTGTCGGACAATGAGGGATTTTCTTTTTAGCTTTTCCCTAGTCGCTGGATAGATGGCGCTAGGAGTAAGTATGATAATGCAAGGAACGGGACCTAAAAAAACTGATTTGAACAAAGCGCGAGAAATGTAGGTTATATTCGGAAGGTTAAGCAAATGAAAATGTGAGTCAACGAGAGTATGTGACGTGACACAATGTTTTTCTTTTCAAGCGTTTTGGCTTTGGTACCAACTATCATAGTAAGTTCAACGCCATCTATAGAGTTCTTGGAAACTAAGTTTTTTTTTTAAACCTCAAAAGGAAAACCTCACATTCTACATATGTCATGACGTCATGACAATTGCATTGTTTCATAAAGCAGATTTGACAAGTTTTTCACGACAAATTGTCACCTGTCACACTCACCTGTCGCTAATAAAGTTTCATAAAACAGGGATAATTATGTGTAGGATTGTCGCGACAATTCGACATATTTGTGAAGTTTCCACCATGACAATTACGTCATCTGTCAGCTTCATAAAACAGAAAAAAAAAAAAATTGTCACTTTTTGACATAGGTCGACTTGTCGAATTGTCAGCTTCATAAAACAGGGCCCAGATAGTTGATAGACGTATCTTGGCGAGTCCGAACTTCGCGCAGAAGGTTGCGCAATAACATTTTTTGGAACCAAATGGTGGCATGAGGCGACGTGCGGGGGTACACGGTAATATGTCTCAGTCACACGTTAGGATTGGTGTCGTGTTCCGTGTCGCTGTCTCTGTCTTGAGCACAGTCGGTCACAAAAGTTTTCGTTGTTAATGTTATTATTATTGTTAAGTTTTTTGTTTAGTGTTAAGTTTGTTATATTTGTGTTATTTGCAAGGGTCAGCTGGCACTTATATTATTCGCCGAATATGCCAACCAAAGCATAATATGGTAATTTTATTCGCACATTGGTTTATAAAAAATAATGACAATAACAATTTTCTTCACGAGTGTACATGCGCTAAAGTTCGCAGAGCCTATGTTCAGACTCGCCAAGATACGTCGGCCGTATTGTACTATATTATAAAGAGGAAATATTTGTATGTTTGTTTTTGTGTATGTTTGTAATGAATAAACTCAATAACTACTGCGCCGATTTCAAAAATTCTTTCACCATTAGAAAGCTTACATTCACCCTGAATAACATAGGCTATATTTTATCCCCGTACTCCCACGGGAACGGGAACTACGCGGGTGAAAACGCGTGACGTCCGCTAGTTATACATATAAACTCATATGACACATATATAGTTATATATATATTTATATATATATATATAGTTATACATATGACTCGGAATCAAATATCCATACTCATCACACAAACATTTGCTCCGACTGGGATTTGAACCCGGGACCATAAGAACGTAAGGCAACCTCACTACCACTGCGCTATTCTGTCGTTTATAAAACGCTAGCATATTGCATACTGTGACAATTAGCATTTCTAGTGCACTCATTAATGTGATGACCTTGTTCTCCACAATGTCAACACGTAACGCACGTCGTATATACGAGGTGTAAACGGTATCTTCACGAACCCGTCAGCCAAGCATTCTGTACATCAAAATAAGTAACTTTACGCAAAAATTATCGCTGGGAAACGACTTTTTTTTAGTGAGAAACATCACGTTTTACGGTAAAACTCAATGTAACGCACTCCAAATATTGTGCTAACTGCTAATGGATAGATTGAATAGTACGGGGGTCTTGAAGGTGTTTAAATAAAATCTTACATTAAAAACACGTATTTAACCTGAAAATGTTGGAACTTTGTATGGTCCAGGACAAAAAAATGATCGCAATGACGCGGAATACAAGTGCCTTTTTATACTCTTTATATACCTATATATATTTATATTATAATGTCATTACAACTAAATGACCTCTCGAGAGTGCGTTCCATGACGTCCTAGATGGTATGTGAGGCGTGTGTGTCATGTCAGCGTCGATGTTTTCACAGTTTTGTACTTAATATGGCTTATTATAAAGAGTATTATATTCAACGTTAACTGCAATTCTGCTGTGTGGTCCTTTTCTTCCTAGGGAGAATAATCGAAATGTTTTAAACTTACTAGATTTATAATCACAGGTGCGCGCGTGTCAAAAAGAACAAAACTAGAAGAACCTATTCAAGCGGAGCTAAAGAAAAATGAACAATCAAACTTGAAGGTTTTCCGGACAACTCGAAATCATACGTACAAACCTGGCACTACTTTCGAAGAGCCTGACAACTGCGATCAGCGTAGTTTAAATGAAGTTAAGAAACTGAAACAGCATACTCAAACACGAATTAGTAAAAATCGTTATGAATGTGACGTGTGTCAGCGTAGTTTTAGTCGGATAGACAGTTTAACCAGACATATTCGAATACACACTGGTGTAAAACCTTTTAAGTGTGATGTGTGCCTGCGTAGTTTTAGTGATAAGGGTCAATTAACAAGCCATATTCGAATACACACCGGTGAAAAGCCTTTTAAGTGCGATGTGTGTCTACATAGTTTTAGTCAGTTACATAATTTAACCAGACACATTCGAATACACACTGGTGTAAAACTTTACAAGTGTGATGTATGTCAGCGTGGTTTTAGTGCGAAGATTAGTTTAATCAGACATAGTATTCGAATACACACTGGTGAAAGGCCTTTTAAATGTGATGTATGTCAGCGTAGTTTTAGTCAGATAAATAGTTTAACCAGACATATTCGAATACACACTGGTGTGAAACCTTACAAGTGTCATGTATGTCAGCGTAGTTTTAGTTATAAGGGTCATTTAACAAGGCATGTTCGAATACACACCGGTGAAAAGCCTTTTAAGTGTGATGTATGTCAGCGTAGTTTTAGTCAGATAAATAGTTTAACCAGACATATTCGAACACACACTGGTGTGAAACCTCACAAGTGTCATGTATGTCGGCTTAGTTTTAGTGATAAGGGTCAGTTAACAAGCCATATTCGAATACACACCGGTGAAAAGCCTTTTAAGTGTGATGTGTGTCTACATAGTTTTAGTCATTTACATAATTTAACCAGACACATTCGAATACACACTGGTGTAAAACTTTACAAGTGTGATGTATGTCAGCGTGGTTTTAGTGCGAAGATTAGTTTAATCAGACATAGTATTCGAATACACACTGGTGAAAAGCCTTTTAAATGTGATGTATGTCAGCGTAGTTTTAGTCAGATAAATAGTTTAACCATGTACATCAGAACGTTCGGCCAGTCGAGATAGGGAGCTGGCTGCTACTCCGGTTTTTAGTGACGATTATGTGACGCATAAAGATGCCAGCCAAAGAATTTGTGACAGAACAGTTCGAAAGTTAGAAGCATTTATTTATGGCCGAACGACCTGATATCAGAACGTTTGGCCAACCTGAATCTCCATAACTGAGGACCTTAGAGAAACTGTTACTGAATAAAGAGTTAGTGACGATTTGGTGACAAGCAACCAATGCTTTACTTTTACTCGTAATGCCACCGGTTAAAAGAAAAATGAATTTTGGTTCCTGGAATATCAGGACGTTCGGCCAACGTAATCTCCATAACTGAGGACCTGAGAGAAACCGTTAATGAATAAAGATTTAGTGACGACACTGAAACGAATTTTTATTGCTTTATTTTTTTTTGTGACGGCCCCTTTATATAGTAAATTGAATATTTAACATATAACCTCAAAACATTGGGATTATCGATTCCTGCACAACGAAGAAGCCTAGAGAAACCGTTAATCAATAAAGATTTAGTGACGACACTGAAACGAACTTTTACTGTTTTTTTTTTTTTTGTGACGGCCTTTATAGATAGTAAATTGAATATTTAACATATAACCTCAAAACATTGGGATTATCGATTCCTCCACAACGAAGAAGCCCAGAGAAACGTTAATCAATAAAGATTTAGTGACGACACTGAAACGAACTTTTGCTGTTTTTTTTTTTTTGTGACGGCCTCCCTAAATAGTAAATTGAATATTTAACATATAACCTCAAAACATTGGGATTATCGATTCCTCCACAATGAAGAAGCCTAGAAGACTCGTAAAATCCCTGATGTGTTATAGGTTTTCAGTACAATGGTGTCAGTAGTTTCCTTGATTCAAGATTAATCTATAAAAATGCACTAGGGCGGATGGTGACTGAAATAGGGTGACCATGTATTCCAACGAGACAAGTATTTATCGAGTAGGTACCTATTTATTATCTACTGAATGAAGAGAAGCACGCCGAAATATTGGAAATAAGGTGACGATGTAGGTTTGCAACAAAATAAATAGATTCGCGGACGGAGGAATATGACAAGGAGTGCAGATAACTAATATTTTATATAAATGCATTAGAAATAAATTGTTATAAAAAAACAATACACACACCACCATGCGTAGTAGAAGCAAAGAGGCCACATCATACTCTTTGCTTCTACTTTTTATTATTTTTCAGTGTCTGTCACTGTAACATTTGTAAAAATAATTGAAACTGTTTTACCAACGTTCATTTTTGTGTGGAATGTTAGCGAGTATATGTTTTGTAACACAGACCCGAAATATTTGTTTTCCGTGTTTACTATTATTATAACGGTGTGGCCGGGCGTAAAGTACGAGTGCATAAATAAAATAAAGTGGGTAGTACATGTGCAGTGATACTATCTAGAGTGGTAAGTAATTTAATAAGATATGTGTGAAACTTGCGCTTTATTCTATACCTTCATGTTACTGGATCTATCTATACCTATACAGCGTAAGTCTTCATAATGTGCACATATTAAAATTAGAGAAACTGCTTAATTTTATCGAATGTTTTTTTTTTTAATTTTTGTTCGCTGTTGTGACCCCTGTCTAAACAAAACTGTATAAATTTTAAACTAAGCAATCTATCACGATAAGACGAACTCAGTAATGATTGGAAATAACAGGACGTCCTTATAAAACGTAAATTAAAGAAAAAAGTTAGCCTCGATTGAGTATCAACTGGAGTTACGGCTCCAGAACGATGTAAAATTAACCGTCAAACAAAAATGTTGCACAAAATGCCTTACTTTCTGTTTATTTATTTTGAAGACAATTAATGTCTATGGTGCAGTATCATTATGATTAAAGTTACTTATATGACTTCTATACTTTCAGACTCCGATCCACCTCTGCTGGAAGGCGCTAGGTGTAATGATTACGAGGACCTACTCGAAAAGAAGAAGAGACACGCTCTGTCGCTTGCTGAAGCGTATGCTGCGTCGCGGTCGTTCGTCGCTGGTCGCTGCTGCAATAGAAATTTCTGTTTTCTTTGGGGTAAGTGTACATAATTGAATTTTAAAGAAATGATTAATAACCACTAAATATATATTAAAAAAAAAACCCGACTGCGTAAAAAATAACTAATAATTTTAAATAAAACTGAAAAGAATATAACAAGTTCAGGAGACAGGACATATTGACTGCAACAGTCAGGACCCATCTTAAATATAGTTATTTTTTACGCTGTCGGGTTTTTTTTTTTTGATTTTACACTTTTTAGTTACTTAGAATACCATTTTAAAATCCTCATGATGAGCCTTTTATCAAGCCGTTCAGGCCACACAGCGTGCCAAACAATTATACATACACACATACTCTCGAAAAACATAACCCTCCTTCTGGCGCAGTCGGGTAAAAATAGAGGTCCGCGTATAGGGAGCGGGGTCCAAGCTACTGGAGGTTAGGGCTGCAGAGACTGGAACCTCCTCACAAAGGAGCCGTATCGAGGAGTATATTTACTGCCTTCAGAACCAGGCCCTTGATCCAACTTGATCGGCTCAATGACAGCCGAGCTCACATTCCACATGTCAATTGATTAGATGAACTGTCACCTTTTCATGAAATGGCCGGGCGCTTCGTACCTATTCTCAATACAGGCAATTGAATAACGAAGTTTCATATTGCTGTCGTATGTTATGGAAATATTGAAGTTTAACTGTATTATTTCAGGATTGCGGATTGCACAAAATCTTTTAAGGCAGATTTCAAAAGCAAAAGAGCGGAAACCGAATGGAAAATAATGAACCACCAGCAATATAAAATTTGCTTTATGATTAAAGTACCTATTTAAAAATTAAAAACAGTAAGTACCTAAGTAGGTACCTAAATTCTATTAATGGATTTGTAAGTACAAGGTCATCGAAGCCAACATTCAACGATGGTAAGAGGTCGAAAAGCTAAAGTTGATCTGAGTATACAGAAAAAAATATTTACTAAGTTCAAACAAGACATACTGCATTCAAAGTTAAAATTTAAGAAAAATCTATACCAAAATATTTCCCATGAATTTGCGTATCTTATATCCCCACGAGCGGCTCATTTGTGTGTGAAACGAAATTACAAGTTGTTTTTTGATAGTGAACCCGAAAGTGACACTAATTCCTCGTCTGAAAACGAACGACTAAAGTTGACATCAGATAATTTTGTAGCAAAATCTCCACCAACAGAAAGAGAATCTGATATCGAAGCTTCAGAAAGTGTTAAAAAGGAAATAATTTTTTCCTTTGATGTAGATCTTTACGACAAAAAGAAAATAGAACCAGTGTACACGACATGTAGAGATAAATTTTCATTTAGAAGAAGATTACTTTTGCCAAAATATAAGTGGTCCGATCTCTTGCGAAAAAAGTTTTGGCTATGTACAAAAATTTTATGTACTCTCATATTTACCTATAGATTTCGAAGATCAGAAAATAATGTTATTTTTTATGGTAAATGTAATCAATGCAATGCAGAAGTGACCATGACAAGTTCTGATCTCTCAAACAAAATTATTTCTTTTAAATGTAAAATTATGAATTTTGACAGTGATTTTAAGCATAATCCAAATAAAAAAGCAAGGATGACCCCACACACTAGAAGGAAAATTGCAAAATCTATAATGAATGCATCTGTAGCAGAAACGCGCAATAAAATTGCAGTGACACTATTTAAAGATGAAGATGATTATCCACCTATTTTGCCAACATCTGCAGCCTTAACTCAAATTAAATATGAACATCAGATGTCCACATATTTCGATAAAGACCCGTTAACTTCACTTTTAAAAATGTGCAAGTCATTAGAGTACCAAAATGTTATAAGATATTTACTACTACATCCCTATTTTTGTTTGCACTATTGGACCCAACAGCAAATTGAGTACTATAAACTATGCTCAGAAAAATTTGAAAACATTAAAATTACTTTAGATGCAACAGGTTCAATTTTTAAAAAACTGACAGTTCGTAAGCCCTACCTTATGAAGCAGTTATTTTTATATGTATGCTTAATTACTGATACTACTGGATTGAAATCTGTACCGATATTTCAGATGATTACTGAATCTCACACAAATGCTACTATTTTAAAATGGATACAAAATTGGACATCCTTGCGTCTTGTTCAACCGTCTGAAGTGATAGTGGATGACTCATCAGCATTAATATCTGCTATAGTAGCAGCATTTACCAAATTTAACAGTACAAAAGAGTACCTACAAATAAGTTATGCTATATTACAAGGACTCGTGGAGATTGATGATTTACCAGAAACTTACATAAGGCTAGATACAAGTCATTTCATAAAGACATTACATCACCTAATGTGTTTCAAAAATGTTCAAGACAATGTAAAGTACTTCTATATTCGATGTCTTGCTTTTATTAAGTCAAGTGATAATTTTGAGATCATAAAAAAATGTATAAGAGGTGTTGTACAACTGGCCCTCAATAAACAAATTGATTATCTTAGAACAAAGCAAGATATAAATGATTTAATAAAAGAAGTAATAATTCCTGGCGAATCCTCAAATGAAGAATGTCTCACAAAAGACGTGAAAGATGATGATTTCGATAACTTAGAAACAAAATATTTTAAATGGTTTGACGAAATAGTAGATAGTGAGAAAAATTGTGATGCTACAATCGACTCTTCTAATGAAAATGTATTCTTTTTGCCAACTTTTGTAACCACATTGAGACGACTTTTATTGAAATTACCTTTGTGGTCAAATGTAATGATTAATTTTTACCATGCTCAGAATTTTTCGCCATCATCTTCCGGGGCGGAGAGTTATTTTAAAACCTTAAAACATTTAATTTTTAAGACGAAAGTTGAAAAACATAGAATTGATGCTTTTTTACAAAGACACACTAATTATTTGCATGGTGAACTAAAACTTGCAAAATCAGATTTAGTTTCTAATGTTAAGAACAAGAATAAGAAAATAAAACGTAAGAGACAAGCCAAGGCAAATTCAATAGTACCAAAACGAAACAAAACGTATAGACAGTTTTACGAAGATTCAATTTTTTCTGACAATCCAACTTTCATAGAAAATTGGCAAGGGCAAGCAAGAGAAGAAACGAAATTCAGTTTAAAACCTAAAATACTTTTAATGCAGAATGGCTTTCTAGATAGTTTTTCAAACATAAACATAATAAACACGTGTGCTTTAGATTCTGCTATCTTCTTACTGGCCTATGGCTGTAGTCTACATCCATATTTACTTAAAGTATTAGGCGAGAAAAATTTAATTGCAAAATATGTGAATATGTTGATAATTCACAATAAAAAGGAAGCAGAGCAACTTAGAGTTGAATTGTGTAAAATTTATTTTTCATCTAATAAGACCTTGAAGAAAGAAGTGTTTGACTGCCAATGTAACGTAAGCTATATATTTGAAAGAATATTTTTAAACATTTTCACTAGTGGCCGCTTTATAAAATCATGTTCACAAAATTGCTCAAACAATGTTACAAGATGTGTTCCTTTGTTACCTTGTAATGTCGACATCATTTCTATGTTTGGTATTAGTGGTCTAGAGGACGCCATTGAAATTAATGGCAATACCTCAAACTGCCCTGTCGAATCTTGTCATGGAATAGTAACCTGCACGTACTTAATAGACTCTATAATTACGTTTGGTTTAGATTGCAACAATGTACACAGTTTATCAGAAATGCCTCCTACGATTTTAGTTAAGAACAAAGTTTTTTATATACTGGGTGTAATTGAATACATTTCGTCTGTGCTAGGCAAACTCGGCCACTATAAATGTCATGTTTACGATAAAAATAAATGGGTATGTTATGATGATGGGAAGTGTGAACTACATCAAAGCTCTGTTGACATCAAAATTACAATGCACACTATAACATATGTAACATTAGAAAATGACAGCAATTACTAAGATAATGTAGGTACTTAATTCTTTCAGAAACTCATGACGAGAGACTGATTTGTACGTATATATATGTAAGTACTTACCTACTATTGTTAAGTTTTATAAAGTTGTTAAGTTTTAAATAGTTGTTAAGTTTTATATAGTTGTTAAGTTTTTTACTTCTAAGTAGATGGACACTTTTAAAGGGATGATAGTACCTACCTACTTGTTAACACGACCAATTTTAAACTACTACCTAACTTATTATAAGTCAATTTAATTTTTAAGCAATTGGATGAAAAGAATCAAGCGCTTTTAAAGTGTTAACCAAATACATTCTCTGATTGATTTTTTTAAGTATTTTTCAGCGCTATTTAAAAGGTACTTAATTTAATTTAATTTTTTGTTTTATAATTTTAATTTATAAATGTAATTTAATGGTAATGCAAAAACGTGATATGTACATTTAATTTTATGGCATCTCTGGGTTTTCCTCTCGTGCTAGTCAAATGTGATTTCTTATCAATTTCTACTGTAGTACCAAGGGATCTCTGCACCCGCGTGGAATGCGTTCCTTCCCCGCAACTTCCTCGCGGCGCCTAGCTGTCTCTCACTCGCCAGTCATGTCACTGGTGTGACTTCATCGAGGTCAGGTGCAGAGATCCTTTGGTACTATAATAGAACCAGACAGGACTATCGAAAATGGGTAGCTTAACTTCTGGCTGACCTTACCGAAAAGAAAGCCGTAATGTTGTCGACTAGTATTTTTAAGAGTTCATTTGGTGTAGTTATTGTAAAATGTTACTGTGATTTATATAGAGAACTGTTATTTAATTGTAAAATGTGTAATCTAGTTTATCAAACTAATAATAATATTGTCGGGCCACCACCGAAAGAAATCCGATTTGAAAAGTTTCAAGTCAATCACCTAGCAATAAACACAAGAAGCTGTCAAATCGATCTATCTTCTCTCGTGGTGAACCAATTTAACTGTAATTCTAAAAAGTACAAATTATTATGTAGGTACCTAACTACCTACCGCTTTTTTGGATGATTGATTACAAGTAAAGCACTTTTTAATTTGTGTACCTATTTATTTAAGTACCTACTAATAAAAAAAAGTTAAATAAAAAAAAGTCAAATTTTACTATTTCCAATGTCAGTCACCTTTCCACTTTCGTTTGCTTTTAGCCAAAATAGACTCAACTAAAATGACAAAAACTTCACAAGTGGACACTGGCATGCAGGTATCAGCTCAACGTTGCTTGTACCTATATAATTTAATATTGCGACATGTTTTGCTTCATTGTTTAGGTAATTAAGTACTTGATAAATACTTGTTTCGTTGGAAATCATGGTCACCCTATTTCAGTCGCCATCCGCCCTATTGCATTTTTATAGATTAATCTTGAATCAACGAAAATACTGACACCATTGTAATTAAAACTTATAACACATCAAGGATTTTACGAGTCTTCTAGGCTTCTTCGTTGTGGAGGAATCGATAATCCCAATGTTTTGAGGTTATATGTTAAATATTCAATTTACTATTCAAAGGGGCCGTCACAAAAAAAAATAAAACAATAAAAGTTCGTTTCAGTGTCGTCACTAAATCTTTATTGATTAACGGTTTCTCTGGGCTTCTTCGTTGTGGAGGAATCGATAATCCCAATGTTTTGAGGTTATATGTTAAATATTCAATTTACTATTTAAAGGGGCCGTCACAAAAAGAAATAAAGCGATAAACATTCGTTTCAGTGTCGTCACTAAATCTTTATTCATTAACGGTTTCTCTCAGGTCCTCAGTTATGGAGATTACGTTGGCCGAACGTCCTGATGTTCAAGGAACCAAAATTCATTTTACTTTTAACCGGTCGCATTACGAGTAAAAGTAAAGCATTGGTTGCTTGTCACCAAATCGTCACTAACTCTTTATTCAGTAACAGTTTCTCTAAGGTCCTCAGTTATGGAGATTCAGGTTGGCCGAACGTTCTGATATCAGGTCGTTCGGCCATAAATAAATGCTTCTAACTTTCGAACTGTTCTGTCACAAATTCTTTGGCTGGCATCTTTATGCGTCACATAATCGTCACTAAAAACTGGAGTAGCAGCCAGCTCCATATCTCGACTGGCCGAACGTTCTGATGTACATGTTTAACCAGACATATTCGAATACACACTGGTGTGAAACCTTACAAGTGTCATGTATGTCAGCGTAGTTTTAGTTCTAAGGGTCATTTAACAAGGCATGTTCGAATACACACCGGTGAAAAGCCTTTTAAGTGTGATGTATGTCAGCGTAGTTTTAGTCAGATAAATAGTTTAACCAGACATATTCGAACACACACTGGTTAAAAAATATTAAAACCGACATGTTTTACAAATAAATAGTAACCGAACCCCAAAACCAAGCTACTGACTAGAGGAAAATAATAAAATATGAGTGTAAACAAGTTTCGGAAGTAATCGTCTGTTTGATTTACAATTTCTGCCGTCGACTTCGTTAGTCTTGGGACCACGGCAGAATGAGAGTCACGTTATTCGTCCCAGGCAGTAATCACAGAGAAATCCGCGATCATACATGAAAAAAAAGCCGGCCTACTACAATAGTCCTGTCAGTGATTATGGATTGATCCCAGTACAGTGTGATATACCTTTAGTACGGCACTTCCGATTCCACAAGGCTTTGTTTTAGAGCAAGTTGCTGGATAATCCTGGCTAGTGTCTATGCAAGTACTCTCCGTTAGCTAGACGAGAACACCCAGAGATAACATTTGTCCGATATTCATAATTTTATAACATATTTTTATTGACATTTTATACTTTTGACATAAATAAAATTGTAATGGTGGAATCTTAATAATTATGTTTTTATTTAATTAACATTTAATTAGTCATCATTTTCATCTTCTTTTTTTTTTGTTTTTTTTTGGTTACTGTAATAATAATAATTTAGTGTGAAATTTTGACATAAAATATTGTTAACTGAAATAAAAGAAATGTAATGAAAATGTGACGGATTGATTCGAAATAGACGGTGGCATGCCCGTCGTATGTCAACCGTGTCGTCCTTCGTATTTAAAATATTGTTATATGTTTTTTCTTTGTATTTATATCTGTTTGTAATTTCAATACCAGCTTACTGAAAACGTATGAAAGCAAATACGGCAGTTATTATTGGTAAAACAATATTGATTTATTTTTCTGTCTGTCTGTTTGTTCCAGCTAATCTCCGAAACGGTAGGACCGATTTTGACGGACTTTTACTGGCAGCTAATCGATGTTATAAAGAAAAACTGAGAATTACTTTAATCTATACTTAATATTATAAAGCTGAAGAGTTTGTTTGTTTGTTTGTTTGAACGCGCTAATCTCAGGAACTACTGGTGGGAATTGAAAAAATATTTTTGTGTTGGATAGCCCATTTATTGAGGAAGGTTATAGGCTATATAACATCACGCTACGACCAAAAGGAGCGGAGCATAAATGAAAGATGTTGCAAAAACAGGGAAAATGTATTCCTTTTGTTAGCTTTTCTCTCTTATGTGACGCAGACGAAGTTGCGTGGGTCAGCTAGTTTAGAAATATAATTAGGGTTCCATGCTAAAAGAATAAAACCATTGAAATTCTAAACAAAATCAGATTTATACACCGAGTTTTAATGTTTGTTTTCCCGCAGCGAAATGGTTTAGTCTTGGTAATACAATCGTTTTATACATAAATCCCATCAAAAACATAAATGTGAAATGAGAGCCAAGTTCAATATTGTTACGTCGTACCCATACCTACAATATAAGTAGCTTCTAATAGTAGGTACCTACAATTAAGTAGGTAGGTAGTAGTAGGTATGTATCGAATGATGTAGGTACAAATTCGCAAACTACCTATAAAAGACATCAGGAAGTTGTCATTGTAATTTCGACCGTACGCCGAGGGCATAAAGTACCTATTTCTTTCCTTTGTACAAAAGTTGTGGAAGTTTCTCGAAGGATAATGACCTAGTATGAATTGTCTAGAAGATTCTGGGATGGATCTTTCTCAAACGTTCGGCCGTCATATAAATAGTCGACGTGTTTGCGGGAACGGGCAGCCAATCCGATCACTATGTACGGCAAGCCTATCCCCTGGGAGAAGCAAGCCAAATACTTAGGAGTCATTCTCGACAACTATCTGACCTTCGGGCCACATATCAAAGCAGCTCGCGACCGAGCTGCTTTCGCGATGGGTAGACTCCATTATTTACTTACGGTAAAGAGCAAATTGTCTCTCAGGTGCAAATTGCGTCTCTATACCGCCGTGATCCGTCCCATCATGACTTACGCTTGTGTCGTGTACGCCCACGCCAAGCCTAGATATCTCCATAGGATGCAGATCCTTCAGAACCGATTCTTACGTAAAGTCACGGGAGCCCTATTACGTCCGTAATGACCGTTTACATTTAGATCTTAAAATCCCCACGTTAGCTCAGTTCATGAAGCGCCTATCCAAGCGCTTCTTCGATTCTGCTATTAAACACCGTAACCCCCTGATCGCAGCGGCCGCCCGTTACGAACCCTCGCGAATTAGTCAGATCCGCCGCCCAAGGCATACTTTAGTCGATCCCGATGACGCTATTACCCTCCTCCAGGAGAGCAGGAAGGAAACTAGCACGCTTAGAAAGCACAGACGCAAACAGCAGTCATTCCGTCCTCGCCGTCGAGGCCCGTCGCGACGCCCCGATACGAACCCTCCCCGTCCCTTGCTCGTGCCAGCCCGCGTTGCTGCGCCTGTAGTTCAAAATCAGTCCCTAATTAATGACATCACTCAGATCCAGCCTGTCCCCTTGCTGTCCTCTTCCAGCGACGCCCTAAGCCGAGGCCCCTACCCCGCAGGGGGTGCCCTTAGCGTGTAGTCGTTTAGTTTGTAAGTTTTATGCCCTGGCTGGAGGCCTTACACTTAAGGTACCCACAGGATTGTCCGGTTAAGCAGACGACATCCTCTCTAGGTTGAACTGCGAGAAGCCATTTCGAAAAAAAAAAAAAACGGGAACGGGCAGTATTATTTTGGCTACAGTACGGAGCGAATTGAAGTGATCTAGTAAGTGCGATATCTAAGTGAATAGTGATCAGTAGTGTATTAGTGATTGAGTTTGAAGTGTTTTGTGATTATTAAAGTTATTCAGCTGTTTCATCGGTAGTCATTAATTTATCCCGTACCCAGCTCGTAACAATATTATGATATTTGCCTTGGTTGTTGACTTCAACGACAAAAGAAATGAAACCTAAATGGGTGCCAAGTTCAATGGTCAGTCCTCAAATTTATATAAAACAACATAAAATATCAGTTTTTCTATCATAACTTAGGAGAATATATTGTAGCCCAATTTCTGACTTGGCTAGTTCTCTTAAACGAATTTTTATGTTCGATGGTTAGTTTCTATCAGCAAGCCAAATTTTCGGAATAATAAAATAAGAACCGACAAATAACAGGTTGAACTTGCGAAGGCTATATTATATAATTGAATATGTAATATAATATAGTATAATATATGTGTATGGCTATATAAAATAGTTGAAAGATTTAGGGCAGGCTAGGCATGTTTTAGGCATGAGGCTGAGGAGAGATAAAGATGTTATTTGTTTAGATAAGCAACAGTTCATTTCGGACATTTTGAATGACTTTAACATGACAGACGCTAAGCCAGTATTGACCCCAATGGAAGTCTGTATGAAATTAGAAAGATCGACAAATTCCCATAGTGATCTGCCATATCAAAGCTTGATAGGGTGTCCAAACTATTTGGCGTGTAATACGCGACCAGACATGCAGTAAGTGTACTTTTACAATTCAATTCGTGCTGTGATGAAATACACTTTAAATGTGCGAAATGGGTCCTAAGGTATCTAAAAGGTACAGTGTCGACAAAAAGTTCAGTGGCAATCTCACAAAGCAATAGCTTGACGTTAAGTTTGACTTACGACCTTCTACTTTCAAGAAAATATACATTGTCGTCTACAAGTAATTGTAGTTCAAAATTTCAACATGCAAACATAAGTCAAGATAGCCTAGCGGTTAGGCGCGTGCAGATCTATGAACGAATCAGTAAGCCGTGTGTTCAAATCTCACATTGTTATTTTTAGACTTTTTGTAAGTTTTTACCAGTTTTTATACTCAATTGGAAGTAATGGAGCAGAAATATTATATTCTTCTATCTTGTTCGCTTTGTTCACACATTCCGTGAAGTTTAAAGGTAGATCATAGAAAAATAAGTAAGGAGTTTAGATTTATGTGAGGTAGACATGAGATTTATGAATATTTAACTTGACCGGAATGAATGTTTTCGTTTGGTTGAAGTTGTTGGTTAGTGACGTGTGGTTTAATAGATAGCGGTATTGTTGTTGCAAAATGCAGGCAAATATTAATATTGAGGCGAGGGCGACTATTTATCGCGCTGCTTATGTGGTCTTAATAGAACACAAATATCTGAAGAAACCGGACTTTGTGAGTACTTTATTTATGAATAATTGTAACTTAAACTTTTATTAGAAATTAAAATCTAATATTATTGTTAATTTATTTAGTGACAGGACTAATTAATTGTTTTTTATTGTAACTTAAACTTTTATTAGAAATTCAAACCTAATGTTATTGTTAATTTCTTTGGTGACCTAACTAAGGATTAATTAATTGTTTTTTAAATCCATCATGAGGCCTAAAAGATAAATAATTAGTGTTTATTTATAAATGCAGAGTGAATGATGACTTTAGTATTTTGTTCTACAGGTGCCTAACAATACTTTTTTTTTGTTCTAGAGGAATATTGTAAGTCGTTGGATAAAAAAGTATGAGAAAGAAGGGAGACTTGCTAGTCGACAGCGAAGTGGAAGGCCGTCGCTTGTTAGCGAAGCGCAGCGACGCCATAATAATATGGTAGGTTAATATGAAACAAATGGTTTCAGGCCTACGAGACACTTTGCGGAATTATTTGCATTGTTAACAACACATTGCATGGCGGTGTGGGAAAATTTAAGAGGAAGGAACCGGAATATATCAAAATATTGTGGGGTCCAGGCGCAAACGACTACTTGACTGCATCGAAAATAATGGGAGTTATACAAAATTTCAATCCTAGTGTTTTAATTTGAATAAGACGTGTAACAAAATATTATTTAGTTGTTAATGTTGGGTTGTTTACTTATCCGTAGTAATGATCTTAAATTGAGGTTTAGTTTAAATCTTCTTTTCTTCAAGAAAATGAACACTTAAACTATAACCTCAATGCGAGTTACATTTATTGTGACGTCACATAAAAAAAAATATGTTTATAAAGTCTAAATCATACTTATATTAGTTTTCAATAAACTCTGCTAAATACCGATACCTATTAATAAATGGGTATCAACAATTTTATTTATGAGATTAGAACATCCTTTCCTTGTTATGTTATTGTGAATTGACTTAGAGTAAGTGGGTATACAATAAAAAATCGAACGTTAAAAGAGAACTTCTTGTAACTAGGTAGGAATGTGACGTTAAAATTCTCATTAAAGTTTTTTTTTTATAATTTTATAAATAAATAAAACGAATAAACATTTTTGTTATCATTTAACACGACTTTTTTGTTTGCACCTTCCAACACCGGAAAGGTAATAACAATCACTTAAATGGTTAAATAATAAAACGATGGGTTTTTAATTAATATTTAAATTCTTAAAAAAAAAAAACACCTAACAAATTTTTGCATAAAAATACAAATATAAATATGGTTACAAAGAAACAAAAAACCCACACATTGGTAACAGGATTCGAACTCGGACCTCGTTAATCGTGAAGCCACTGCTTTACCCAAACAGTTATCAACACTTATTAATTATGTGTGAATTTTAGCTATTCTATGGTAAGCACAGGTCGCCACACAAATAAGAGTGTTTGCTGCGTGTATAACCAAAAGAGATGGAAATATTTTTTTTTGTTATTGCGACGTGACGACCTGCGACAGTGGGCGAATTCTGGTGTGCGTACTGTATTGAGACCACTTACACATACAGACGCACGGTCGCTCGACCGTGCGTTCACAGCAATACAATCCTTAGCGTGCCTCTGCACTTATCAACGCTTACTGTACGTCTAACCTTCGTCTCATTTTTAGGAAGTCGGGAGATTTAGACTTACGAGGCTAAACTGATGCAGATAGGGGAGGGGCACTTGATAGAAAGTCTTTCACAGGTTTAATTTTCAAGATAGGTAAAAATATAGTGTCATGGGAGAATAGGAAGCAAGCGACAGTATCCTTGTCCACCACAGAGGCAGAGTACGTAGGATTGAGTCAAGCTTCGAAGGAAGCTCTTTATTTACGTAGTTTACTGAACAGTTTGACAGCTGTGGACAGTAAAGCGGTAGTAATTTACAATGACAATCAGTCGGCGCATAAAATTGCAGCTAACAAAATTATGCACATTATGACAAAACATATAGACATTAAGAATCATTGTATTTGTGAGTGTGTAATGGCAAACAAAAGTTGAAATAAGGTACATGTCAACTGATAAGATGATAGTGGACATTTGAACTAAAAGTGTTCACAGCCCGAAGCTTAGAGATTTTTTAAAAGATTTATCCCTGTCAAATTATTCTACTAAGGGGCGATGAGTAGTTACATGTTTTGATGTTATAGGTTTTGTAGAAGTGCTTTGTGTAATAGATAATTTTGTAAAATGTAGTTTTGACATGCATACTTTATTTTGTTAGATTTCTTCTGTTTTGTACTATACTTTTGGATATAGCGTAGTACAGGTGAACACAGAAGTGTTAGTGATTTATTAGTATTATGTACCGAGTATTGACAAGTACAGAAGTAATCAGACGCATGTGTAATAGATTAAGGGGGCGTATTGGAGGTCGCATATTCATGTATGCACTGGCCTGTGAGAATAATCGTATTTAACACATGTCTGTCACTGATTCTGAATTAGCTTGG
This sequence comes from Xestia xanthographa, assembly GCA_905147715.2. Lineage (NCBI taxonomy): Eukaryota > Metazoa > Arthropoda > Insecta > Lepidoptera > Noctuidae > Xestia > Xestia xanthographa. The sequence continues at coordinate 16,476,579 of LR990654.1, read as the reverse complement.
TTACGGTTTGTTTTATGTTTTAATACAATTGTAACTTGTGTGTAAAAATATTGAACCACGAATATATGTATTTATAGCAATATATTGTTGAAGAGCAATTTTTGTTGATTGAGTACGAGTAGGCGTTTCGTGCTTGTAAAAAAGTACTGATTGTGCTATTTTTCAATTACGGTAGAGAGTGGTTGTGTTTCAAACTTCTGAAGGGAAGGCGGTGGGAATCGAGTTGTTAGGTGCCATCGCCACTGGTACATATTTATTCTGTGACGACTTCCTAAGGTGAATAATTGAAATGTGTTAAACTTACTAGATTTATTATCACAGGTGCGCGCGTGTCAAAAAGAACAAAACTAGAAGAACCTATTCAAGCGGAGCTAAAGAAAAATGAACAATCAAACTTGAAGGTTTTCCCGACAACTCGAAATCGTACGTACAAACCTGGCACTACTTTCGAAGAGCCTGACAACGGTGATCAGCGTAATTTAAATGAAGTAAAGAAACTGAAACAGCATACTCAAACACGAATTAGTAAGAAACGTTATGAATGTGACGTGTGTCAGTGTAATTTTAGTCGGGTAGCTAATTTAAGAAATCATATTCGAATACACACTGGTGAAAAGCCATTTAAATGTAATGTATGTCAGCGTAGTTTTAGTCGGATATACAGTTTAACCAGACATATTCGAACACACACTGGTGTGAAACCTCACAATTGTCATGTATGTCAGCTTAGTTTTAGTGATAAGGGTCAATTAACAAGCCATATTCGAATACACACCGGTGAAAAGCCTTTTAAGTGTGATGTGTGTCTACGTAGTTTTAGTCAGATAAATAATTTAATCAGACATTCGAATACACGCTGGTGTAAAAAATTACAAGTGTGATGTATGTCAGCGAGTCCGTTACCCCAGCCAGATGTTGTCGAAAATGGTAATTTGAATCTTATAGATAGGTAATTAGTTTTACGGCTGTAATTGTTGCGCACATTTTTAAATTTGTTGCGCTTATGGTTTTTTAATTATTTCACAAAAACATTTCCTGCTGGGGTAACGTTACCCCAGCCAGACCTTTTTCTTTCTAATGGGAATATTTAAATAAATACTAGCTATAAAATTAGTTGTCTAGATGAAGTAAATGTTGTGCCTTATTTTGTATTTGTTCTTTCTTCGGTTGCGAAGTTATTCGAGATTTTGTTGCAGGGGTAACGTTTTTGGTTTTGCTAGATCTTTGAAATGGTTAAGCAGATTCTTATCATATTTTGTACATGACTTCTTAGGAATTAGTTTAAATTTGTTCTACAATAAAAAAACCAAAATAATGCATAGCTTAAAGGTTATTTCATTAAATAGAAAACACTTCAATTGGTCCCAGCACTCTCAATAAGAAGTCTAAAGACTTACTTTAAACGTTATTTTAAAGCTTGTAACTGCCTTCAAATGTATGTGAAGTTTCATTAGTATCCTGTAAGTATTTAACAAGTTATGATGATATTCAGTTCTTCACGAGCACGGTCTTGATGCGCGCGGTGTTATTTGGCCACTGGATTGGATATATGAACTGAATGTTATGTCAATTATTAGTTTTTTTAGTTCATTTGTATATCAGTAAAATTTCAGCGTAGTACATTGGATAATTAATGAGATAATACGATTAAAGTCATTAGGAAGTGAATGACCGTGGTAACCCGACCCGACCCGAAGTTTAGGTGGTTACGAAAAAGCGAAAACGCAGAACATTATACTATCTTTTGAAATGTTAAGTATAATACACCTTACAATTTCGGTACAGACGCGTACACTGTTAAATACATAATAATATAATAATATCTGTACTATGAAAACATTATTATTATCTTCCACTTGCACAAACTTATCAAAAATCACCGATATAACATGTCGTTCGGTGGGACGCGGGAGGGGTGGGGTGAAGGGGTAATACATTGTTTGCATAACGCACTAAACATGCTCCATAATAACATAATTCATCTTGTAGCGTGCGCGTGCGCTTAAGTTAGGCATAAGGGTTAGCTGGCGCGTATCGCGTCCGTTTGCTCTCGTCAGGATAAACTGGTTGCTGGCTGCTCATCTATGGGCCCGTGAGCTGCCCGGTTGGTCCTGGCGAGAACAACGACAGTTCCAACTTCTACGGGTTTGTCCGGAGTTGCCCATTTTTGCCTGACTTGCAGCGTATGCAGATACTCTAGGTGCCATTTCTTCCAGAAGGATTGGACCATACTATCTAACAACTGTTTGCGCTGTGATAAATTAATGCGCTGACCAGACAAATCGGCTGCCGGCAAGTACTGCAGTGGAGTCGACACTAAAAAGTGAGCGGGAGTAATAACTTCGGTATGGGGATCGGAAGACAAAACGCTCAGAGGACGCGAGTCCATAATGCACTCTATTTGAATGAGTACAGTTTGTAAATCCTCATAAGTGAGAAGCTGACTACCGATCACGCGATAAAGATGCGTTTTTAATGTTTTAACATTCGCTTCCCACATGGCGCCAAAATGTGGGGAGCGAGGTGGAATCATTTTCCACATTATGCGGCGGGTTGATAACTCATGTAAAAGAGATGAATTAAAACTTGAATTTAATAAGAATCTATAAAGCTCATCTAGTTGGGCCTTAGCACCAACGAAGTTGGTAGCGTTGTCCGAGTAAAGATAAGATACTGGCCCTCGACGCGAGATAAAGCGTTTAAGAGGTTAAATCAGAGACTAACTCTACATGGACGGCCTTGGTTACCAAGCACACGAATAAACAGATGTACGCCTTCTGGGCGTGTTGACCTCTGCGACGAGTGAGGGTTATGCGTATGGGACCAGCATAATCCACTCTTGTGTGGACAAACGCCTTTGCTTCCGATACTCTGTATTCAGGCAGGTCTGCCATCACTGGAATGGGATGCGTCGGATTTACCCGAAAACATGTGTAGCATTGTCGCAACTTGGACCTAATGACAGTCCTGGCATCCAGTATCCAAAATCGCTGTCTTAGAATAGACATGAGTAGTCCCGGTCCAGTGTGACAATTCATCACATGGTAATGACGGATTATTAGATCCACAATATGGTCATGTTTGGGAAGTAAAAAGGGATGCTTAGCGTCAAATGGAAGGTGCGACTTCGAAAGCCTTCCGCCAATGCGTAATATTCCCTCTTTATCCAAAAAGACAGCTAAACTTTGGAGTCTCTTTGAAAGCAATTTCCCAGATTTCCCCTTCCTCCCGGACCTCGCTGACGAGCACAACAACAACAACAACAACAGCCCATAACGTCCACTGCTGGACATAAGCCTCTCCCATGATGGGAGGAATTTGCCGTAATCTCCACGCTTGGCAAGCGGATTGGAGATCGCAGTGATGAAAGACTAACAGAAAACGCTGCTGCCGATTCTCTGGTCTACGGAGGCGCAAGGTGTTCTGCCTCAGACATTAGTCGCCTTATACGACACCCGTGAGTGTTATCGGTTGGTTCTATTCTACTTTGCCGGATACCACACGGCTGACGTACCGACGAGCACACGTCTCATAAATCCACGCAGTTTTATTTTAATTATCTTTAAATCAAAATTAATCTCAAAAATCCGTGCGAAAAAAATAGGAGTGCATAAATTATAGAAGCAACACTATTCTCCGAGCACTGAGTCAGCCATCTTGAACACCCGCTGACTTCACCTTACTGCGCAAGACCTTCGGCAAGACATAGTGCTGCCTCGCTCACGCAACTCTTCGCCCACCAGCGAAGGACAAAAGATACACGCACCTCCATCTTTTACCGACAGTAATTAGCTCCGCCCTTGAAGGTGACGTCGCCGCCGCCGCCGCTACCGTACCGTACTGTCGTCGCCTGCTATGCGCGCCTAGTACTTGAGAATTTGGAACACATTTATTCTTATCATAAACATAGAATTCTGAGTTTTATTGGGCTGGGAGAGACTTAAAATTGATCAACGTTACATCAGGTACTATACAACTTACACGGACTTTTTGAGACCTGACAATATTTACGGAGTAAAGAAAGACATAACCAGGAGCTCATACGCCCGCGGTGATTGTTCTGTGTTGTACGCGGTGTTCGTGTGGAAAAAGGACAGCAACACCTGAGACGGTGATTGACGCCTGAGCTACGCTGCGCCCGCGTCTACGTCATCGCAGCGTCACTGCGCCGTTGCCGCGTTGCTAAATTTTTAGCGGTGAGCAATCAACATTCATAGGGTGTGGACTGTGGCCCAAGTGAAATATCGGACTACTTTTTTACTACTCTCGATATTTAGGGTAACAATTTTTAATTACTAAGTAAATTATGTCCGTTAAACGCGCACCATCGAAGTAACAGCTAGAAAAAGTTACAGCAGGTCCAACTTCATCTCCTACCTCTGGCACCCGAGTGTTCCTGCAGTCCTAATCTTCTCCAGACCTCTCAACCTTGGGTCAAGATATTAATGTAACAAGCCGTAAACGTAAGCATGGCGGCTGTGATTGCATGGATCGTCTGGATGAAATTCGGGCATTGTTATCAGAGTCTTCCGCTAAGTCTGAAGTGAAGCTTGCGGCATTACAGGCCTCCATCTCTGAAATTAGTGCTCAGAACGCAGAATTCCAGAAGTCTATGGTATTTATATCAAACGACTACGACGACTTGAAAATAAAACTTACAAACTTAGAGTCCGAACGTGAGGCTGACCGCCGCCGTATCTTTGAGCTGGAAGAAAAAGTAGATTTAATAGAACGACAACTGTACTCCTCCAAGATTGAGATAAGGAATGTGCCCGAGAAACATCAAGAAGATAAGGAAAGCCTTCGCACCATTTTAACAGAGGCTGCCAACGTACTTGGAACACCAATAAATGGTTACGAAATAAAAGATGTTTACCGCACCAAAAACAAAAATAACATCTCTACTATTACTGTGGATTTTATAAGCGCAGTAACGAAAGACACTATCGTTAAGAAGTCTCGCAAGTTTAATAGCGAAAACAAGCAGAACAAACTATGTACAACCCACCTAAAACTTGACGGACCCACTAAACCTATATACATATCCGAAAAACTAACAACCAAAACTCAACGAATTTATTATCTGGCCCGACGATTTGCTGAAGATAACGTATATAAATACTGTTGGACCTCCTATGGTAAAGTTTTGCTGCGAAAAGGGGATGGAGAGCGACATATCGTTATAAGAAACGAGGCAGACCTCGACAGCCTACGGCTATGTACTTGTACATGACTAGTGTCTGCGTCTGGTTATCTACCTAAGATCTATAGAATGTCTTGCTTGTTGTTTAAGCTCTTGTTTTTAAAAATGTACACTTCGTTACTTTATAAGCCTAACCTACACACACAATCAGTCACACACATATACTCTTCAGAAATTGAACAACACACAAATCCAATCACACACACAGACTACACTATTTTACAGAAACTCACATCATCACAAAACTTATATAATGCCACATTTAACTGCGACTTATTTGCCTACGCTTCACCAATGGCTTCCATAAATAATATAATTCAAGACATTGATGATGTGTTGGTGGCTAAATCTTATAGTTGTGATCCGGAAACATGTGGCAATTTAATCAAGTCTACTTCTAAAACATTGACGGTAATCTCACAAAATATTCGCAGTATTTATAAAAATATGGATGGTTTTATAGTTCTTTTGGCTAGGCTCACATTTAAACCTGACATAATCATTTTAACTGAATGCTGGTTGAGTGAGCACAAACCGCCACCACTTTTAGACAATTACTCATGCTACTTTTCCAAGAAAAGTTTAAATCAAAATGATGGAATTGTCATTTATGTCAACAGTGATATCAAGTGTACTGTGGAAGAACCTGATCCTATTGGAGCAAATTTTTTGTTACTTAACGACATTACCATTTTGGCTACGTACAGATCGCCATCAATTTATTGCATTGACAACTTTTTGAATTCAATTGATAACATACTTCGTCCTATTAATTGCAATAATATTATTATTATTGGAGATGTAAATATAGACATTAAGCCTGATAATAGTGACAGAAATAGTTCACCTTATTTTAATCTCACTGCCGAGCTGGGTCTTCTCCCAGGGCATACATTGCCAACCAGATCAGGCAATTGTTTGGATCACATCATGATCAAAACAAATAGATCAGCCATAGTCACTGTCATAGAGTCCACAGTTGCAGATCACGATTCGGTTCTTTTTAGTTTATCGTGTAGGCGTGAACTGATAAAAAAATCGAACATAATTATTAAGACAGATTTTAATGCAACAATTAGAATCTATGGATTTCTCTTTTGTTTCTTCTTCGGCTAATGCTGAAGAAGCTGCAACTCTTTTTACTGAAAACTTGACTGCTGTAATCCAATCAAACACTACGTCTTGTAATGTTTCTAGTCGTAAAACATAAAACCATGGATTTCACTAGGCTTGATTCGGTGTATCAGACACCGTGATAGGCTACATGTTAAGGTTAGGAAAAATCCCAATAACTCTATTCTCGAAGTAACTTACAAGCGCTACATAAATTTTTGTAACGCTCTATTGCGGAAGCTTAAAAGAAATTATGAAAAAACTCTTTTACAAAATGCAAGAAGTAGTAAGGAAACGTGGTCGGCTATAAAATCAATTACCGGTACTGCTAAGCAAAAATCTTCTGCTGATGATTTACTAAAGAACAGTAATAGCTCCCACGATGCCTTTGAAACTGTGAACAATTTTTTTGCGGGTGCCGGAAAGTTGCTTGCTGACAAGATTAAATGCTCCGAGAATCCTGAGCTCACCTTGCCTACTTTAAATTAATTTTGTAGACCCCGCGTCCAGAATTCTATGGTTCTGCTCCGACCAAACGAATCAGAAATTGAATCTCTTATCATGAATCTTAAAAACGACTCTGCAACGGGCTGGGACTCTATTTCGAACAGATTTTTAAAAATGTCAAAACATATTATCGTCCCACACTTTAACACGATCGTTGGGCTATGTATAGAGCAGGGCGTTTTTCCTAGTGTATTTAAAAGGGCAGTCATCACTCCTGTCTACAAGAGTGGAGCTCGAGATAGCGTAACAAATTACAGACCCATTTCTGTGCTGCCGGCGCTGTCTAAACTACTAGAAAAGGTATTGAATAACCAACTCATAAAATTCCTAGAAAAAAATAACATATTATCTGACTCCCAATTTGGTTTTAGGGTAGGTAAAAGTACCGATGCAGCCGTTAGCTCGTTAGTAGATTATGTCACAACTTGCCTAGATAATAAACAGAAGTGTGTCGGAGTCTTTATTGATCTGGCCAAGGCTTTTGACACTGTCTCGATCTCTGCTCTTGTTGACAAGCTAGAAAGGTGTGGAATAAGGGGAACGGTACTTGAAATCTACAAAGACTTTCTTACTGGACGTCTGCAGAAGTGGGTAGTGCTATTAGTTCGGATGTCGCAGTCATCTGTGGAGTCCCACAGGGTAGCGTTCTCGGCCCCAGTCTCTTCCTGATTTACATTAATGACTTATGTCAAATGACACTGAATAAAGGCAAAATATTTACCTACGCCGATGACACAGCCTTGGTGTTTCAGGCAGAGACTTGGGATGCCGTTCAACAAAATGCAGAGATGGGGCTCCATAAAGTCTGCTCGTGGTTGAAGCATAACCTGTTAACACTAAACATATCGAAAACCTCATTTGTACAATTCACTAACGCTCGCATAAAACAGCCCAATGTGGCTGTCCGGATTCACACATGCAAATCACCTTTCTCTCAACAGTGCTCGTGTACAACTCTGAGCAAATCTAAGACGGTCAGATACCTAGGGGTTCTCTTAGACGAGAAATTATCCTGGCAACCACATATTGAGATGGTTTCGTCACGAGTCAGGAAACTTACATGGGTGTTTAAAAATCTGAGGCATGTAGCTGACAGCGATCTCCTCCGTTCAGTTTACTATGCATTGGCACAATCGGTTATTGGTTATTGTATTGGGGTATGGGGGGGTGCATGTAAAACGCATCTCCTACGCCTGGAAAGAGCACAACGGCCCTGCTTAAATACGAGTTGTGCCGGGTATTTACAGTAAGACAACTTTTTATTTTCCAGATTATTACAAAAAAAACATGTATCTACCCCCTATGATCCAGGTAAACTTCAAACAAGCGAACAACACCAAACGTAATTGAATCTGTTAAATGTCGTACGGCTTTTGCAAGACGACAAAATGCTTTTCTTTCTGTATATTTATACAACAAAATTAACAGAATCCTAAATTTTTATCCGATAACACTACATGAATGTAAACCTATACTAAAGAACTGGCTATTCACTCTTGATTATGAGGATGTGGAGAAAATAATAAATTGTTAATATCACTGTCTCGACATCAAACATACTTTTCCTGCATTCACCTACTCATACACAAACACGAACGAGAACCCACCCACACGCACACTTACACACCTCACACACACGCACACGTACACACCTCCCACACACACACAAGGCAATGAACTGAAGAACAAATTATATTTTTGATGTTCTTTCATATATTTTTTTCAATACTTTTCATTTCTGTAATTTGCTTTAATTTAATTACACTATCAACAATGAATTAATTAGCAGGCTAAATAGCATAAGAGACTTGGGGGTGATCGTGGACAACAAGCTTCTGTTTGATCAACATGTGAATAGCATAGTTACAAAAGCATCAAAAGCTCTGGGATTTATACTAGGCACCACAGCCTGTTTTCGATCTCTTAAACCGCTTAAAATTTTATTTTGTTCTTTTGTACGTAGCCATTTAGAATACGCATCTCAGGTTTGGAACCCGCAGTATGAGATCTATAAGGCCCGTATTGAAGGCGTCCAAAGAAAATTTCTACGTTACCTAGATTATAGAGCACAGCAATACTCGGTTGACTATAAGCACCGCTGTAGACGGTACCACTTCCTTCCTCTGGAGATGAGGCGTCATATTGGAGACATGACTCTGCTTATGGGTGTCGCAAATGGCCATATTGACTCTCCTGAACTTGTTGCAAATATAGGATTACGCACGAACCTAATGGGATTACGTCAGCGACCAATATTAAGTGTATGTGTGTATATTAAGTGCAATTATGTGAAAAATGTTTTTTCAATAAGGAGTGCACGTGATTTCAATAAACTTTCTAGGGACCATGATATCGACTTGTTCTACACTAGTGTGGTGTCCTTGCGACGGCAAATGTCACACAACTTTTTCGATGATTAAGCAGCTTCTCTCGCATGTAATGAATTGTCATCTGTACTTTTTTTTTATTTCCCCCGTTATATGTATTTTCTTTTTATCTACGTGTGGGGGCTTGTAATTAGCGATTTGGAAATACTACGCTGTTTATCATTTTTTGCTTGTTAGTCTGTAAGCCTTCTGTAAAACAAAATAAATAAATAAATAAGTTTCTGAAGGGAAGCCGGTGGGAATTATGTGAGGCGTGTGTGTCATGTCAGCGTCGATGTTTGCACAGTTTTGTACTTAATTACGTTACATTAACTGCAATTCTGCTGTGCGCTCCTTTTCTTCCTAGGGTGAATAATTGAAATGTTCTAAACTTACTAGATTTATAATCACAGGTGCGCTCCTGTCAAAAAGAACAAAACTAGAAGAACCTATTCAAGCGGAGCTAAAGAAAAATGAACAATCAAACTTGAAAGTTTCCCGGACAACTCGGATTCGTACGTACAAACCTGGCACTACTTTCGAAGAGCCTGACAACTGCGATCATCGTAGTTTAAATGAAGTAAAGAAACTGAAACAGGATACTCAAACACGAATTAGTAAAAATCGTTATGAATGTGACGTGTGTCAGCGTAGTTTTAGTCGGATAGACAGTTTAACCAGACATATTCGAATACACACTGGTGTAAAACCTTTTAAGTGTGATGTGTGTCTGCGTAGTTTTACTGAGAAGCATCATTTAGTAGCACATATTGTAACACACACTGGTGTAAAAAAATATAAGTGTGATGTACGTCGGCGTAGTTTTAGTCTGATAAATAATTTAACCACACATATTCGAATACACACCGGTAAAAAGCCTTTTAAGTGTGATGTGTGTGTGCGTAGTTTTACTCAGAAGCATCATTTAGCAGCACATATTCCAACACACACTGGTGTAAAAAATTATAAGTGTGATGTATGTCAGCGTAGTTTTAGTCAGATTAATAGTTTAACCAGACATATTCGAATACACACTGGTGTGAAATCTTACAAGTGTGATGTATGTCAGTGTAGTTTTACTCAGAAGATTACTCTAACGAAACATATTCGAACACACACTGGTTTAAAAAGATTTAAAACTGGCATGTTTTACAAATAGATAGTAACCGAACCCCCCCGAAAATAATAAAATATTATAGTAATAGTATATTTATTTACACAAACATGTTTAGCTAGGATAAGACCAAGCATGCAAACATTTTGAATACAGGGAAAAGGGTAAGCAGGCATCAAACACTGAACAGTATCTATACATATAATAAATCTGTAGAAAAGTCATTTTTGTACATTGAAGTAATTGAAACAAAAAATAGCCAGCGTGTGAAAAGATAAGTAACAGAACCCATTTCCATCATTTTTGTAATTTTTGTCTGTTTGTCTGTTTGTCTGTTTGTTTGTGCGCACATCACGTAAAATCTACGAATTCAATGCTGACAATGTTTATACATAAAAATTGTGTGTAACTTGGGGTATGATTTAGTGTTTGTTTCATTGAAATCGGTTAATTCTATCAAAAGATATATGAACATAAAGTTTTCAAGAAGAACTAATCATCAAATGTAAGATACATACATGCAGCGACATCTGTTGAACTAAAATGATACCAATGACTAAAAATGTGCTCACCACAGTCATAACTGAAAAAAGCAAAAAAAATAACAAATAAATAAATAGCAAATAAATTATATTATATTATTATTATTATAACTGACCAGCTTTAAAAAAAAATTATAGCATAGGTAATATACTTTAGCAGTTTAACATTTTGGTCGATAGACGGCGTTGTTTATTTCACTCCATTTTCTGAATTGAATGACCCTCGCCCGTGTCAGTTGCCTATTTTTTGTTTTTTTTTTTCGGATGGGAAATCATCAAATGACTCCTCCTGCTCTGGGCGGAGCAGGAGGGAGTGTCAGACTTTTACTGACTAAAACCCAGCCATGTTCCTTCATCGCCCTTTTGTTCCGGGGCCACGGTATCTCTTTCGAACAGTCCCGCAACCCCGGCAGACATCGGTCCTTGCGGATCGGCACTTCCTTTTTGCTGACTCTCTTTAAGGCGCGCGTGGAACACGAACGCGCCGTCGACACGGCCTGTCGTCATGAGACGGACGGATGGCGAGCTAGCCCATAGCCCACCGTCCACAGGCCCGCGCCTACGGTGGCCGGGGGCCACGTGGTTGCCCCGGAAGCCCGGGGCGTCTGCCGCGGCGGCCGGGACGTTGAGAGGTTCTCTCCCTCTCACGTTCCGCCACCTCCTTCTCTAGCATTACTGCTTCGCAGAAGGAGGTGACGGCGTCCCATTCCGTCTCGCTCCGGACCATGGCTTGCACCAGGGCCGGACGCGAGAGGACGCCGCCGCAAACGTGTAAGTTACCTCAAGATTGGTTTTTTAACCGACGAAACAAAAAGAAGGCAGTTCTCAATTCGACGCGTATTTTTTTTATATATGACCACGGATAACTTTTACAGAGAAGTCCGTACATGGTCCTTTTGTTTGTAAAAAGCGTAGGTACATCTCAAAGTTGGTCCCATTTATAATTGAAAAATCGTGTTTGGGCTAATTTCTTGCACCTTTGATGAGAACTTTCGACCTAGCTGGAGTATGACTGTCATCGAGTGTCTAAGGATGAAGGAGGTGGCGGAACGTGAGAGGGAGAGAACCTCTAAACGTCCCGGCCGCCGCGGGAGACGCCCCGGGCGTCCGGGGCTATCACGTGGCCCCCGGCCACCGTACGCGCGGGCCTGTGGACGGTGGGCTATGGGCTAGCTCGCCGTCCGTCTGTCTCATGACGACAGGCCGTGTCGACGGCACGTTCGTGTTCGACGCGCGCCTCAAAGAGAGTCAGCAATAGGAAGGGCCGATGCCTGCCGGGGTTGCGGGACTGTTCTAAAGAGATACCGTGGCCCCGGAACACAAAGGGCGATGAAGGAACATGGATGGGTTTAGTCAGTAAAAGTATGACACTGCCTCCTGGTCCGCCCAGAGCGGGAGGAGTCATTTGATGATTTCCCATCCGAAAAAAAAAGGCTGTCGAGGTAAGCCCTTTTTTGGAAAAACATAAGTAGATTATTTTAGCGATTAATGCAAATATATTGAAGAAATTAAATTGTTACCCACTTGGATCTACGTAGGTATATATCTACTAATATTATAAAGCTAAAGAGATTTTGGTTGGTTGAACGCGCTAATTACAGGAAAACTTTTAGTGTTGAATAGTTATCGAGGATGGCTATAGGTTATCTAACATCACGCTATAATTAAAAGGAGCGGAGCATCAATGATAAATGTTGCAAAAACAAGGAAAATTTATTTCTTTCGAGAGCTTCCTTTGCGGGCGCTGCATAAACGGTTAAAGTTGCGCAACAATCATGTATTAGGGAATTGTTCGTTTTAAAGCGTTCTAAAAAAAACCGCGATAGCATTATGTCTATCTTTCAAGGTTGACTCCACTCTCTCTAACCCTCTCTCTCTCATCTAGTACTTAATATTAAGAACATCAAAATGTCTTAACTATAAATTCTCTTAGGCTATAAAATCTATATTCAAGTAACCATTTATAAAATTTAGTTTTAAATAATTTTGTATTTAATATTTTAAAATGCCTTGGTATTTTGTTATAAATGCGCACACACATAAAAAAAATAAATGTTTATTTCAATCACCTATGGCTTCAAGAAACAGGATTTGGAGATCACCTTTTAAGCAAAGAGATGCTTGTGTTAGGTGACTCCGCTCTTCCGCATTTAACATTATAATGCAATTGAACACAACATAAATATAAAAGAAGTTATAAAAAATCAAAGATTGATGGTTATTTTTGAATTTTTTAAAACTAAAGTATTAAAAACTTAAAGAGGAGCGCATTCGTGAGATGTATGTGAGTGGGTTAATGCGCGTGTGTGCGTGTCTGTGTGTGCGTGTGTGTGTGCGTGTGTGTGTGCGTGTGTGTGTATTGTATATTACATTTATATGAGTTTTATACGTTTAGTTTTTAGGTTTCTGTTTAAGTTTAGGTTAAGGTTTAGGTTATGGTTTAGGTTAGCCCTGCGACAATGTCTTGGGATCGGAAGAAGCCAGGTACGGATTCCTCCACTAACGATTCCATGACCGCAGTCATATTATTAACTATCTCATGCACTTTTTTGAGCGATGAATGCTCTCTGGAAGTCGGTGCTATTACCCCCACATTACAAGCCCATAACGTAGAAACGATTCCACATAAGCTTGGTATGACATCACAGCTGTTTTTATGTCATTTCTTTTTTTAACTTGTTTAAGCGCGTATATATTGATTTTAGTTCATTATCTATGTGTTCTTTACAATTGTTAAAAAAAAAAGGATTGATACAATGTAATTTCATCTTTATTGTTTCTTTATGGGTAGGTAACTCTTGTATCTATGGACTGTGTGTGAAAAACGTTATTACGTTGTTTGAAATAAAACTAAACATTTCGCTTGATAAATTACTGCATTCTTTATTTATTTACATCAGGTTATGGGCCCAGGCACATATCCGCGAGATAATAAGATAGTTGCTGCTAGGTCAAGGCTGGTTAGATGGTGTCGAAGGAAGCGCTTTAAAACCCGCCTGCTGTCCCTAGTTAATAAGAAGGTGAATAACGATCTGTATGATTTATTATAAGCCGCGGCTTATATACAATTTCGAAATAGAAAAATAATAATATTCAGCGGACATAGACAAACTTATAACAACTAACAAAAATTGGTAATGGCGGTAGTTCGTGCCGCGCTGCCTTCGAGGTGCTAGCGCAATGATGCAGCGGCCGATCGAGACCAAATTCCTTTCTCTTGTTGTCGGCCAGCTTACGTCCGTAACGTAACCGGCTAGCTCTGGAAGCGGGGCGGGCGGGAACCATTACATCCTCCGTAGGTGCGTCGGAGTCGGCACCTCTGTCGCTGGTCGTCCCCCGCCGGGCCTCCTTCGGGTCTCACCTGGCGGGGACAGACCGCCGAGGTGTCGTGAAGAAAGCAGCGCTGTATGGACAGCACTGCAGGCGCGCCTACGGAATACTTCATAGCAATCTTTCACAGGCATGCGACACTGCTGTCGCACGCCACAAGGCCTCGCCTATTAGGCCAAAACAATGACGGGCCTGTCGTAACAGGCCACGGTATGGCTTCCGCGGCCAGGGGGCATAGCCCCGACGCCGCCCGCCATCCTCGTTCGTTCGGCCAGCTTAGTACGCGCGGGCGCACGGTGGCAGACGGCCGCGTGCGCTCCTCTGCTACGTATGCCTAGATACGTAAGTATGAGCTGCTACACTTCGAACGAAGCTCTTTATTTACGTAGTTTACTGAACAGTTTGACAGCTGTGGATAGTAAAGCGGTAGTAATTTACGATGACAATCAGTCGGCGCATAAAATTGCAGCTAACAAAATGATGCATAATAGGACAAAGCATATTGACATTAAGTTTCCCCTCAAAAACGTAAATGTGAAATGAGAGCCAAGTTCAATACTACGATATATGCCTTGGTTGTTGACTTCAACGACAAAAGAAGTGAAATCTAAATGGGTGCCAAGTTCAATGGTCTGTAGTGTGTTAGGTATGTAAGTAGTATGCATATTTACTCATGTATTAGTTTAAGGCAGTCGTAATAAATCACTCGTGGCGTACACCCGTATTTCATTATCAATTCCCCGCTCCCGCACACCTCATGGCGACCCTGCCATGCGCGAGCGCCGCGGTGTAGGCACCTACGTACCGGAGCCGGGTGTCGCGTATCGGGCGAATTCTGCAATTCAGCGGATTCCTGTGTGCCTCGGTGCACTAAGTTAGAGCGTTTGGATATCAACGTTATAAAAATGGATAACTTGGAAGACTTTGACTCAAGTGGTCACGTACATTGGCGAAAAATAATAATAAAATAAAATGGGAAAAACATATTCGAAAACAGAAGACAAGGAGGTAATAATTGCCCAAAATGCAGGAGGAAGTAATACTACAGTAGAATCGCATATACAGATGAACAATATATTGTTGGCGTCGGCCTTAACAATTTTCGCCGTTGCCGCCATCATAATAATATGGAAAAAACTGAAGGCCAGGCAAAAGAAATGGATCGGGAAGCATGTAGAGTCGGAGTTTATAAGAAGAATGCGTTTGCGGTTGTCGGGAAGACGAGAACGTGAAGAAGAAAACGAAAAAGTGTGAATCGTGTATATTGTGTATTAGTGCGCCACAGTGAAAAAAAATTAAAAAATAAAATTAAATAAAAATTAAACAAAATAAATAAACAATAACACTAAATAAATAAATAAATAAAGTGTAAATTCGCTTCGTATAACGTTAAGCATATTAAGTGAAAAAAAAAAAAGGAAAAAAAAAAAAAATCATCTAGCAGTGTTGCATCATCCAACTAGGACATAGAGACTTTAGTTGTTCCGATTTTAGAGAACTTTTAATGAACTAATAAGTACCTACCTATATAATGTGTCCATGCAAATTATTACTAATTTATCGTAATTTTGTAACTTGTATCTTACACCAATTTACAGCTTAAATATAACGGAATGTCACATGGAATAGAATATATTGGGCAAAATCGATAAACTACACACGTAAGGACCACCCAACTAAGCACATTTCTTCATTTTAACTGTAAGTATGTTTTAATTTTACACTCCATGGAAAAAGATTTAGAAATAATTTTAAGTGAATTAACTGATATTCAAATTAGTTTAAGAAAGTTAGGCCCAAGTAAAAGGCAACAATATATAGACAAAGTAAGGGAAAAAATAACAAAAGCAGAAGAGATATATTCATCGTATAAAACTATTATAAGTATATTTTCAGAACAAAAAAGTTCGTTAGAATTAGCTGAGTATGTTTACGAAGTGTTGAAGGAGAGAATAGATGTTATTTATGATAAAATCTTGTCATATAATCCTCAAGGTGAGATAGAAACAATTATTATAAACATGGAGAAGTTTGAAATAAAAACTGCAACATCCTTAATACCTGTAATGGATGGTTCAGAAGGTACTACAGAAAAAATTATAGACGCTGTAGAACTATACAACAGCTGTCTCAAGGATCCTGATCAGGAAAAAATGTTAATTTCTTTCGTTTTGAAAACAAGATTAACTAAAACTGCGAAATTAAAATTAAAATGCGAATATGATAACATAACGAGCCTTATACAAGATATTAAAACTTATTTACTAACAAAAAAGTCAGCAAATTCCATACTTTGTCAATTGAATAATTTAAGTCAAAATAATATGTCCATTAGTGAATATGGAAATAAAATATCAGAATTATTTATAGACCTCACAATTGCCCAAGCTGACGGTAACGAAAAGGCATGCGAGATACTGAGACCTATCAATGAGAAACTCGCGATTAAAAGATTCTCTGATGGATTAAGATATAAACGTTTAAGCACTATCATTTCAGCACGAAACTACTCGGAGTTGAAAGACGCGGTGCGTGCTGCTGAGGACGAGGAGCTGGGACAGCCCTCAACTTCCAATGGTATTTTCAGCGCAAGAGGTAAGCCAAACAACAGGTTTAATAATCGTTTCAATAGAGGTGGCCGAAACAATTATAATAATCAAGGTTTTCATTACCGGGGAAACTATAATACGGGTCACAGATATAATAACAATACTAACCAACAAAGATTTAATGGTAATCCCCGTGGTGGATACACACGCGCAAGAGGAAACCATTTTTCAAATTTTGGAAATAATCATAACTATACCAGATATAATCGTGGTAGGGGTACGCAACATAGACATAATCAACAAAAAATGTATCCAGCCCAAGTGGACGGAAACCCCCAAACAACAAACGAAAAAACAGAGAACGAAAAAACAAATAACAAAAATCAGTTTTTTCGGTCCTAAATCATATAACATTTTAACGTGTAACAAAAATGTTAGGTACGTTCATTTAAACATTAACAATACCAGGTGTTCATGGTTACAGCACGATTCAAACTTAATGGCGGCTCGGAACATCGTATGTGCCGCTGCGCAGATCGCAATTTTAAGGTATCAGCGGGACGTAGAGGGGAGTGCCGGCGGGGCACATCCCCGCGCGCTCTCTCTCTCACCCGCACTCGCCCTACGCGTCGTCGTTTTAGTGTGTGAGTTACGTCTGTATTCTGCACACGCGCGCGATTTTCTGCATAAGTACAGTCGAGCTCAGAATAATTTGTTGTTGTTTGTTATCTGTTTTTTTTTTTGTTATTGTTTTGTTAAGTTTTTTTTTGTTTTTGTTCCGTTCGTTATTTCCGTAAAGTTTAAAGACTGTTTTTGGTTGTGAGGAAAATATTTTGGTATTTATTTGTAAAATGCCTCGCGGACGATACAACGTTTTACGCAGACAAGCGAGAAAAATGGTTTATAATGTCATCCAATTTATGAAAAAGGAGAATGAAGACAGCGTTCAAATTCCTTTGAACCTAGTTCAAAAACGGGCGGCGGCAGCTACAGGCGTCTCACTAAGGACTGTGCAAAGAATATCTGCAACAGCAAATGAATCGGACATGGTAGCCATTTTTCGCACTCCTGGCAAAAAAAAGAAGGGAGTCAAGAGAGTGACAGGTATTGACGGCTTCGACCAAGGTGTCATCAAAAGGTGCGTGCACAACTTTCATATTACTGAAAAGGAATTGCCGACACTCAAGCAATTAAAACGAAAGTTAAAAGAGGATATTAATTTCAACGGTTCTATAACCAGCTTAGGCCGAATATTGAAACGATTGGGGTTTCAATGGAAGAAAGCCCAAAATGAGAGAAAAGTTTTAATAGAACAATCAAATATTCGGTTACAGCGCATCGAATATCTGCATAATATCTCGAAGTATCGCTCGGAAGGCAGACCCATTGTATATACTGACGAATCATATGTCGATTCTACCCACACCAAGTCGATGTCTTGGGGCGATGAGACACTTAAGGGAATCAAAAAAAAAATATCAAAAGGTCAACGAGTAGTAATCGTACACGCGGGTTCTGAAGCTGGTTTTGTGCCCAACGCACTTTTAATGTTTAAGGCGGGTACAAAAACTGGCGACTATCATGATAATATGAATTATCAAAACTATGAAAAATGGATTAGAAATCAACTCGTTCCAAATTTGCCAGCAAATTCAGTACTTGTGGTAGACAATGCTTCTTATCACAATAAACAAGAAGATCCTGCACCTACCTCAAATTCAAGAAAAGCAGTTATGCAATCTTGGCTTCGTGAAAAAAATATTGAATTTGAAGATACAATGCTGAAGCCACAACTGTACAAGTTAATCGCGCAAAATAAAGATCGCTTCAAGAAATTAAATATTGATAAAATACTTAAAGACAATAACCACACAGTGTTACGCCTTCCGCCTTACCACCCCGATTTAAACCCCATCGAAATGGCATGGGCAGCAATTAAACAATACGTTGCAAAAAAAAACGTAAACTGGAACGTAAATTCGGTCATGGAATTGATCCAGCAAAAAGTTAGTGAAATGGGGGAAAATGAATGGGGGGCATTGTGTCGAAAAGTGATAAGGATAGAGGAAGATTATAAAAAAAGTGACGTTGTCATCGACAGATTGACGGACGAATTTATTATACATGTCAGTGACGATGAATCCGATACCGAGTATAGGTACTGACTCTGAATCTGAAAAGGAATCAGATTTAAGTGAAGACGAGGGAAGTGATAGTTCCATGGAAGTTCCTTCCACAAGTAAACAAGTTTTTATGGAGGGTGTTCAGCCGTTGTAAAATAAATTTAAAATACATTTCTTATATTTTTCATAAAACCTATTTTATTTTTCCTTGAACCCTCTCTGTACTTGACAAAATTAACAAATAAATACATAATATGGAGCACTAAAACATACACACAAGTTTCAGTTATAAAAATAAATATACGAGCTTAGATGATTTTCGACTTGATTGTACATGCGCGAACCTGCACTGGCAGCTAACTTCCGAGCCGCCATTAAGTTTGAATCGTACTGTACTTGACACCGGCGCGTCCATTTCCGCCGTTTCTAAGAAGGTGTTATTGGAACACACTCCTTTGTATGAGGACAACATTGTAATAAATGGTATCGGTGGCAAAACTTATTCGGAGGGTTATGTTTATCTTACATTACGTAATCAAAGTAGTTGTTTTAATCATAAATTTTATTTGTTTAATGAATTACCGTGTAAATCGGATGGAATTCTAGGATTAGACTTTTTATCGAAATATAATTCACATATAGATTTAGAAAATGATACATTAATCATACATACCGAATACAAACATATTATACCACTATATGCGTCACCTATTATTTCGTATAGTTACTTAACAATTCCTGCGAGAAGTGAATCCATTCATTACATACCAATAAAAAATAATAATAAAGTAAATTATGATTGTGTCGTTTTACCACAACAACTACAAGAGGATGTATTTTTAGCTGCGTTAATAGTAAAGCCAGTAAATAATATTATCCCCGTTAAGATATTAAATACTAAAGAAGAATCAATTACTATACCTACTTTTGAACCAGAGTTGCATTCATTAAATGATTACCAAATATGTCAGTTTAATACATGTAAATCAAACGCTGAGAGAGCAGATACCTTGTTACCATTATTAAAATTGGATCATTTACATCCAGCTGAGCGTGGGACGATAGAAGCAATTTGTACTAAGTACAATGATATCTTTTACCTACCGGGTGACAAGCTCACAACAACTAAATCATATAGACATAATATTTATTTAAAACCGGATGCTAGTCCCGTTTATACAAAGCCATACAGATTGCCAAATAGTCAAAAACCTGAAATAAACAAGCAAATTAAACAAATGTTACAGGATGACATAATAGAGGAAGCTCAAAGTGAGTGGTCTAGTCCCATTTTACTCGTGCCAAAAAAAGTCAAATGACGATAGCAAAAAATGGAGACTAGTAATAGATTATCGAAAATTAAATGAAGTAATACAAGACGACAAATTTCCATTACCGAATATCACTGATATTTTAGAGTCTCTCTCTGGAGCCGTTTATTTTACTCATTTAGATCTTAGTCAATCATACTATCAAGTGACTTTGAACCCCGAGTCACGTAAAGTAACTGCCTTTACAACTAATACTGGACAATACCAGATGAAACGGATGCCAATGGGTCTTAAAACCAGCCCAAGTTCCTTTTCAAGGGTAATGACTATTGCCATGTCGGGTTTAACGTATGAGAAGTGTTTTATATACCTAGATGACCTTGTAATTTTTGGACGTAATTTTGAAGGTCACAATAAAAATTTAATAGATGTTTTTGAGCGTCTTAGAAAAGTTAACCTAAAATTAAACCCCAACAAATGTAATTTTTTAAAAAAAGAACTATTATACTTAGGTCACACAGTGTCGGCAGATGGAATTAGTCCAGATAAAGCTAAAATAAAAATTGTCGAAGAATACCCTACACCAAAAAGCACGGAAGAAGTAAAACGTTTTGTCGCATTCTGCAATTACTACAGAAAGTTCATAAAAAACTTCGCTGAAATAACCGCACCTCTAAATAACTTATGTCGAAAAGATGTCCCTTTTATATGGTCAGAACAATGCGAAAATTCGTTTAAAATCATGAAAAAAGCATTAATATCACCCCCCGTTTTACAATACCCAGACTTTTCGGACGAAAACGAGTTCATTTTACAAACAGATGCTTCAGGCATTGCAGTAGGAGCAGTACTTTGTAATAAAGATATGCGGCCAGTCGCTTATGCAAGTCGACCTTTAAATAAAGCAGAAAAAAATTACCCAACTATACAAAAGGAGTTACTTGCGATAGTATGGGGAGTAAAATATTTTAGGCCATATCTTTTAGGTAAAAAGTTTACAATCATGACAGACCACAAACCATTGTTATATTTGTTTGGAATGAAAGATCCAACAAGCAGATTAATAAAGTTCCGATTAACATTAGAAGAATACGATTTTAACGTTGTGTATATTAAAGGAAAAGAAAACGCCGTAGCAGACGCGTTGTCGAGAATATCTATAAGTTCCGACGAATTAAAATGTATAAATGACAAAATACTTAATGTAATGACTAGAGCTCAGAAAAAGAAATCAGAAGAAATTAAAGATAGAAGGGACACTCCAATCACTAATAATGACACAGACTATCGGCCTGATCAACCGAGAATCGTGGAATTATTACGGATGCCGAGTAATGCGATAGAAATAATTTTAATAGAAGGACAAGAGTTAAATAGAATTAGAAAACAAGTGGGTATAGATGTAGAAACCGAGTGTTTCGCATTCTCCCAAAACAAGAAAGTCCTATACATCAATCTTGATTTCAAGGCACAATACACGCGAGACGTTTTTGTGGAGAAATTGAGTCAATTGAGTAAAAATATTAACGTCGACGAAATATGTATAATTAAAAGAGAAAATAACGCGTTATTCATAAAAGAACTAATAGAAGAAATAAAAAGTAAGGATATATGGACCGGTCCACGGATATGTATTTTACGAGGGGTAGAAAAAATAGATAATGAAAATGATAAGAGATTTATTATTAACGACTATCACTTACTACCCACTAGTGGTCACGCAGGCGTGCGTAGAATGATTAATAACATTAAGAGGAAATACTTCTGGCCAGAAATGGAAAAGGACGTAAGAAATTTTGTAAATAAATGCGAAAAATGTCAAAAATCTAAATATTCGCAAAAAACCAAGGAGCCGATGGTAATAACAACCACAGCTTCATATGCTTTCGAGAAAGTATTTTTAGATTTAGTAGGTCCTTTAGATAAAGATATAGATGGTAATAATTATATACTTACTTTGCAGTGCGAATTAAGTAAATTTGTTGAGGCTTATCCTCTTCAAAATAAGGAAACAATCACTGTTGCGAGAGCATTTGTTAATCAATTTATTTTAAGATTCGGAATCCCAAAAACTATAGCCACAGATAAAGGCACTGAGTTCATGTCATCTACTATGATAGAAGTCTGCACGCTTTTAGGAATTGAAAAATTAAACTCAACTTCATATCATCACGAGTCAATTGGTTCACTCGAAAATACACATAAACATTTAGGTGCATTCTTAAGAATACAATGCGATAATTTCCCAGAAACTTGGAGCCACTGGCTACCCTTTTGGTGCTTCACTTTTAATAACACTGTACATTCTTCTACAAAATATGCCCCGTATGAATTAGTTTTTGGCAAACCCTGTGACATTCCGAGTAGAATAAGTAATAGTATAGAACCTTTATATAACCCAGATAATTATCGTTTAGAATTAAGATATCGTTTACAAGTAGCACACAGAGATGCGCGAAATAATTTGATAAAGAATAAACAAATGAGAAAATCTATGTATGATACAAACATAAACCAAGTGCGATATGAGAAAGGTGATTTAATATTGTTAAAAAATGAAACTGCAAATAAATTGGATACCTTGTACAATGGTCCATTTATTGTCATTGAAGATATGGAACCTAATGTAAAAATTATGAAAAACAATAAAGCAGAAATTGTACACAAAAATAGAACAAAAATGTTTAAAAAATAATGTATTTTAATGATAAACAACTTTTATAATAACACTGTCTTACATAATTATATTAACTAGTGTTTGTTAGTTTAAAAAAAAAAAAAAAAAATGTTTTCTATTGTATGACATTTTTTTTTTTCTTCTTGTACCCCTGTGGTGTAGTGTGTTAGGTATGTAAGTAGTATGCATATTTACTCATGTATTAGTTTAAGGCAGTCGTAATAAATCACTCGTGGCGTACACCCGTATTTCATTATCAATTCCCCGCTCCCGCACACCTCAGGTCAGTCCTGAATTTTATTTATAACAACATAAAATATCATTTTTTTTCTTATAACTTAGGAGAATATATTGTAGCCTAAGGTCTGACTTGGCTAGTTCTCATATACGAATTATTATGTTCGATGGTTAGTTTCTATCAGCAAGCCAAATTTTATTTTCGGAATAATAAAATAAGAACCGACAAGTAACAGGTTGAACTTGCGAAGGCTATAATATAATTCGTATATGAAAACTACCCAAGTCAGACCTTTTAAACAAATCAATGGAGGCGGCATGGTGTAGTGAGTGAGTTTCTGAGAATGATAATAGGTGGCGCTAGTGGCTGTAGAATACGGTTAATTACGCGTAATATATACGAAAATCTACTATATTCTTATTTATAAGTACAAAAACGGAAATAATTGGATTCAAAAATTAAGGGTGGTATTCAACTCATTATATATTCACGTAAAGATCTTAAAATCCACATATAGAGATTTACAGGCACTAATTATAAGTTAAGTGAAAATTATAACAAAATGATAAAAAATTACCAGTTTCTGATTTTTTGACCTATCTGCATGCCAAATTTGAACTCTCTAGGTCATCTGGAACTGGGTTATAGTTTTGATCTATAGGTCAGTAATAAAAATGTCGATTTTTGGACGTTAATATCTAAATAACCGTTTGAGATATGTTTATAAAATTTATAACACATACATTTCTCGCCAGTCTCAATATATGAGCCAAATAAAATAGTTTTTGATTTATGAGGAGCTCAAAAATGGCTCCAAATGGTTCGTGTAATATTACACACGGTGACCTGCGCGCCAGAACTTGGCTTGACACGCTCCCGCGTGTCTAGATCATTTTATTTGTGAGTGTGTACTGGCAAACAAACTTGAATTAAGGTACATGTCAACTGATAAGATGATAGTGGACATTTTAACTAAAAGTGTTCACAGCCCGAAGCTTAGAGATTTTTTAAAGGATTTATCCCTGTCAAATTATTCTATTAAGGGGGCGATGAGTAGTTTTGATGTTTTAAGTTTTGTAGAAGTGCTTTGTGTAATAGATAATTTTTTAAATGTAGTTTTGACATGCATACTTTATTTTGTTAGATTTCTTCTGTTTTTGTACTATACTTTTGGATACAGCGTAGTACAGTTGAACACAGAAGTATTAGTGATTTATTTAGTTTTATGTACCGAGTATTGACAAGTACAGAAGTATTCATACGCATGTGTAATAGATTAAGGGGGCGTATTGGAGGTCGCATATTTATGTATGCACTGGCCTGCGAGAACAATCAT
This sequence comes from Xestia xanthographa, assembly GCA_905147715.2. Lineage (NCBI taxonomy): Eukaryota > Metazoa > Arthropoda > Insecta > Lepidoptera > Noctuidae > Xestia > Xestia xanthographa. The sequence continues at coordinate 16,452,210 of LR990654.1, read as the reverse complement.
ATTTAACACTTGTGTGTCACTGATTTTGAATTAGCTTGGTTCCGGTTTGTTTATTTATATGTTCTAAGTAATACAATTGTAACTTGTGTGTAAAAATATTGAACCATGAATTAATATTATACTCTACCATCCCATCGTGGTCTTCTCATTATTCCAATAGGTAGTAGATAGGTAGGTAGGTAGTAGGTAGGTAGGAAGATAAGTAGGTAGGTAGGTAGTAGGTAGGTAAATAGTAGGTAGGTAGTTCATGTGACGCAAACGAAGTTGCTCAGGTCAGCTAGTTTTGCATAGAAGTTTAGCTGCCAAAAAGGCGATAGTGCCTTTGGGTTATTTTATAGCAATATATTGTTGAAGAGCAAATTTTTGTTGATTGAGTACGAGTAGGCGTTTCGTGCTTGTAAAAAAGTACTGATTGTGCCATTTTTCAATTACGGTAGAGAGTGGTTGTGTTCCAAACTTCTGAAGGGAAGCCAGTGGGAATCGAGTAGTTAGGTGCCATCGCCACTGGTACATATTTATTCTGTGATGACTTCCTAAGGTGAATAATTGAAATGTTTTAAACTTACTAGATTTATTATCACAGGTGCGCGCGTGTCAAAAAGAACAAAACTAGAAGAACCTATTCAAGCAGAGCTAAATAAAAACCGGCCAAGTGCGAGTCGGACTCGCGCACGAAGGGTTCCGTACCATTATTATAAAAAAAACCGGCCAAGTGCGAGTCGGACTCGCGCACGAAGGGTTCCGTACCATTATTATAAAAAAAAACCGGCCAAGTGCGAGTCGGACTCGCGCACGAAAGGTTTCGTACCATTATTATCAAAAACGGCAAAAAAATCACGTTTGTTGTATGGGAGCCCCCCTTAAATATTAATTTTATTCTGTTTTTAGTATTTGTTGTTATAGCGGCAACAGAAATACATCATCTGTGAAAATTTCAACTGTCTAGCTATCACGGTTCATGAGATACAGCCTGGTGACAGACAGACGGCCAGACGGACAGACAGCGAAGTCTTAGTAATAGGGTTCCGTTTTTACCCTTTGGGTACGGAACCCTAAAAAGGGCAAAAAAATCAGGTTTGTTGTATGGGAGCTCCCTTAAATATTAATTTTATTCTGTTTTTAGTATTTGTTGTTATAGCGGCAACAGAAATACATCATCTGTGAAAATTTCAACTGTCTAGCTGTCACGGTTCATGAGATACAGCCTGGTGACAGACAGACGGACAGACAGCGAAGTCTTAGTAATAAGGTTCCGTTTTTACCCTTTGGGTACGGAACCCTAAAAAGGAACCATCAAACTTGAAAGGAGAAGGGAAGGACTCCATACATTCCTGGGCCCAGGTGTTAACTGAATCAAATTAGCCTTATTTGTAAGAGGATATAATAACAAGGCCTCACTGAAAATTTGGTGAAATTTGGCTATCCAGGAATCAAGTTATATGAAGTTGAAGTTTAGTAAAACTGAGGTTATATTATAACATTGTAGTGTTTTTATGTTTTTTACGAAATACTTTTGAATGGCTTCGGTTTTGTTATGTTTTTATGCATGGAGCGTGTGTGACGTGTCGAAGATCTGACATGTTTGGCTCTCCCGGCCCTGGACAGTCGTTACAGTCGAAGACAAGTTTCTACATCCAATATCCTGCACTTAGAAGCAGTAGGCACCAACCTTTTAAAAACTAAAAAGGGACAAGAGGATGTAAAATAATATATGTATAAAATATGTACATCTTCAAACATTATGAGATTATCGTCTAAGAATTCTGCAGGAGGTACGATATTTTCTTGTATCTTTAGTGCCATTTGTCAGTCGGTGACTGACTGATGTCAGGCAGTGTTGCCAGAAGAAAAATTAAAGGCATTCGAATACACGATGAATCGATTACACGAAAAAACACTTGTCACTCGATTTTCATACATATTTTGAGATTTTAACGATTTATTCATAATCGATTACTTACAGACATTATTTAATCGATTATTTAGTTTCATAATTTAATTTAAGTTTTCTCGCTTCCGAGATAGAAACATGGTACCATATTTTGTGATTTCCTTTAGAAAAATATAACGTTTTTTTTAAAACACATTTTAACTAGTTAACTGCTGGGCCCAGAAGTCCCCTTCTCCTTTCCCGGACAACTCGAAATCGTACGTACAAACCTGGCACTACTTTCGAAGAGCCTGACAACTGTTGTCGGCGACGAGACCCTATCTCGACACCAGGGTGCAAGTAGTGGCCGTACGTAAAAATGTAAGCGCGAATTGTATAGTTGATTTTGTTTAAAACTTGTGATATTAACGTAAAGTTTAGTCTAGGTAAATTCTCATTAGAATCATGCTAAAATCTCATTAGTTTTATGTTAATTTAGCGTCAAATTAATGCTAGACTCCAATAAGACTGATTAGAAAGGAAAATTTTAAGTTAAAAATTGTAAGTCAATACTAATTACGTAACTTGAAAACATGATTTTTTGTTTGATAAGATATAATGTTTAAATTAGTGTCAAAAGGTTGGTCTTAACTTAAAACCATTTTCTGTGAAAGAATTATGTAAATCGGTTCAGTAGTTTAGGAAATATAAGGAAAAATGTATAGTGAAAAATTCACACATTGCCAATTTAGCAGTTTATGTTCTAGGAAGTTTTTTATATGTTATATAAGGTGCAATATTATTGTTTTAGATTAAAGTAGACATAATAGGCTATGTAAAAAGGTATAATTTGTAAGGTTTATTTAATAAATAAATATAAATATGGGGTTCCAAAGGTCTCGGCTATAGCGAAAATAGACGCGAAATTAGAATCAAAAATCACGGTTCTCGTTACGGGCGGACAGGGCCGTATATTAATCGGGGTCGACGGCGAACGGTCGTCAGTCGCAGCCCAGCCACCGAGGAAGCAACAACTAGAAGAAAAAGGGGAACAAGCCGAAACCTAGGGAACTCCGAACATTAGGAAGAAAGAAAAATTGCGTTGTTATTCTACGGTTCCTGCCTACCCCTCTTCTCCCCGAGGTCCCGCTCTACTAGGTCGCTAGTACCCGACCATACCCTACGCATTCAGGGGTGCGTGGAGGCGTGCGCCACCAGCGAGTACTGCAAGGAGCGCCCGTCTACTATTGTGGGAGATTGTCCCAGGTTGACTGGACCCCAGGGTCTGGCCATCCGAAACAGTTGGTCCTCCGATCCGGATCCCTGCAAGAAGACAGAAGAGTTCAGAAGAAAAGAAGAGTCAGAAGACTTCGTTCAAGATGCCGGTAACTAGGAAGCAGAAGGATGCCTCCTCACGCCCCGAGTCCCGTCCTTCCGATAGGGACGCGACAGACGAAAGGTCGGGGTCAGAAGGGGTCACGTCAGCGTCTGCGTCATCGGGAACTACAGCTACTTCAGACACGAACACTTCTACGGGTACCACGACTACAGAGACTACCACAATGACTGAGAACACAGCTGCGACTGCGACCACGACTACAGCGGAGTCAAAGAAGAGTAAGGAAGACACCGCCCAGAAGGAGACGACCAATAAGATCCCAGAAGATGTCCCGGTTAAAGGGGTTAGCGATTTAGACGTAACCTTGAAACCGACGGGGATCAGTCGTCGCGCCAGGTCTACGAAGACCACAAGTTCTTCAGCCAGAAGACGGGAGCTGGAAGCCAAAGAAGAATTGGCACGCCTGGAGCTGAAGCAAGCACAGGCTGCGGCGAACCTAGCTCGTGTCAGATTGGAGTTGGCACAATGTGATGAAGAAGACTCCGTGGATAAAGACCAGGAAGACAGAACAGCACAGGTGCAGAACTGGATCGAGACGTCTGCATTAGGCGAAGGCAGCAAAGAACAACCAGAGCTACGAGGCCAGCAGCCACCGGAATCCCAGAAAGTGAAGCCAGAAGAGAACTCCTCGACCAAAGGAGCTACAATCGAAATTCAAGCTTTAGCAACAGCATTGAAAGAAGCTTTCACCGCAAGAGGAGGACCAGTGGCACAGCCGAAGTACATTCACGAGTTACCCTACTTTGATGGCAACAGCAGCGAGTGGTTGGCCTTCAAAGTCGTCTATGAAGATACAGCACCAATGTTCAGCGAAATTCAAAACATGGCTCGACTAAGAAGAGCACTGAAGGGCAACGCAAGGGAAGCTATCAAGAGTCTGCTATACTCCGAAGCCTCTCCGTTAGAAGTGATGCAAGCCCTTAGAAGAAGATATGGAAGACCTGATGCGCTGGTGCTGGCTGAGCTGGATAAGGTCAAGGCACTACCGAAGATATCTGAAAATCCAAGGGACATATGTGTCTTCGCAAGTCAGATCAACAACAGCGTGGCATCAATCAAGGGGTTGAAGAAGCCTCAATACCTGCATTCACCTGAAATAGTGAAACAAATCATCGAGAAGATACCAACAATCCTCAAGTTCCGGTGGTACGACTTCACTGCAGCATCGGAAGAAGGCGAGTTCTCCGACCTGACATTGGTGTCCAAGTTCCTGAACATAGAAGCAGACAAGTGTGGAGCCTTTGCTACGTCCGAAGAGAAGAGCGGGTCCAGAAGAACCAATCGACAAGCAACGCACTCTACGAAAGAAAAAGATAACAAAGGAAGAAATTCAAGACAACAAGATAAAACTTGCCCTACATGTGAAGGTGAACACTTCCTCGTCGAGTGTCCGAAGTTCCAGAAGACGTCGGTGCAAGACCGCTGGGCAATAGTCAAGAAGAGTCACATCTGCTTCAAATGTCTGCAAGGAAAACATCGCAAGGAGAGCTGCAGGAAGCCGCCGTGCAAGGAATGCAAAAGGTGGCATCATCACCTGCTGCATGTGGAGCCGGAAGACAGGACCACAGGGGAAAAAACGGAAGCACCACAAGAAGTAGCAACCGTCGCGGCATCAGTGAATGCAGTCAACAACGCAAGAGCATACCTGAAGATAGTTCCTGTTGAAGTCTTCGGGTCGAAAGGATCAAAGAAGATATTGGCCCTCATGGATGAAGGGTCAACAGTGTCACTTCTGGACGAGAAGGTGGCACAAGAAGTCGGCGCTCAGGGAGACAATGAAGAACTGGTCATCGAGACAGTAGGGGGCAGGCTGATAAGAAAGAAGAACTCTCAGATGCTGGACCTCACAGTCAAAGGGGTTCATCAGGGCAGCAAGAAGATCCTGAGAAGAGTTCGCACAATCGACGAATTGAAGCTTGCGCCGCAGTTCCTAGACAAGAAAAGAATAGAAGAATGTCAACATTTAAAGAAGATCGCCGACTCTCTATATTATAAAGGGGAGTCACCTCAGCTACTCATCGGTCAAGACAACTGGGAGCTGATCGTGACACAAGAAGTAAGAAGAGGGAAACCAGGGGAACCAGTAGCTTCAAGAACGGGGCTTGGATGGGTGCTCCACGGGTCAGACGTCGGAGGCGTGAAAATAGTACACTTTCTTAACACGTGTCTACATATCAACACGCCAGAAGAAGAAATGCATCAAGCCATCAAGGATCACTTCGCGATCGAAGCTCTTGGTGTACAGCCGAGAAGACCTACTACAGACTCGGAAGGAAGAGCACTCACCATCCTGGAGAAGACCTGCAAGAGATTAGAAGATGGACGATTTGAAGCTGGACTTCTGTGGAGAAACGAAGACGAACAGATGCCGGAGAGCTACACGTCTGCAAGAAATCGACTGACTAACATAGAGAAGAAGATCGACAAAGAGCCTCAGTTGAAAGCAGAATACAACAAACAGATCCAGCATCTAATCGACAGCAAGTATGCAGAAGAAGCACCAATTGGACAAGAAGACTCCAAGAAGAAATGGTACCTCCCTCACTTCTCCGTGGTACATCCATTAAAGAAGAAAATAAGGATCGTCTTCGACGCTGCAGCTAAGTCAAAAGGAAGAAGTCTCAACGACGCTCTGCTACCAGGTCCAGATCTACTGCAGTCACTCTTCGGGGTACTATTGCGGTTTCGACAAGGTCCATTAGCAGTGGCAGCCGACATCAAAGAAATGTTCCTGCAAGTTCGCATCAGGCCGAAAGATAGAGATAGCCTGAGGTTCCTGTGGCGCGGGGATCGTCGCGACATGCTGCCAAAGGAGTATAGGATGACATCAGTTATCTTCGGCGCAACTTCATCTCCAAGCACAGCAATATACGTGAAGAACCGAAACGCAGCGGACTACAAAGAAGAATATCCAGAAGCCGCAAGGGCCATCGAGCTGAACCACTACATGGACGACTACCTGCATAGTTTCCACTCAGAAGAAGACTTCAAGAAAATAACAGCGCAAGTGGACTTCATACACAAGAAGGCGGGCTTCGAACTCAGGGGCTGGGCTGCGAATCGACCAAAGTTACTACAAGGCGTGAAGACTGAAACAACAGAGAAAACGGAAGTAAACCTTGGTGAAAAAGAAGAGAAGACACTGGGGCTACGCTGGTTCACAGAAAGAGACTCCATCGGCTTCAGGGCGAACTTACGAAATACGCCTGAAGAAATAGCAAACGGTTTCAAGATACCTACGAAGAGAGAAGTTACCAGCGCAGTTATGTCGACCTTCGATCCGCTGGGGCTAGCATCACCAGTCCTCGTCCAAGGCAAGAAGCTGCTGCAGAACATATGGCGAAGCGGCGTCGGCTGGGATGAAGAAATAGAAAATAAGGAGTATGAAGATTGGAAAACTTACCTGGAGAAGATGAAGCTGCTCCAAAACCTGCAGGTTCCAAGGTGTCTGGCGCCACATCGCACCGAGGGGGAGCTGCACACGTTCACAGATGCTAGTGAAGCAGCATATGCAGCGACTGTATATTGGAGGACAGAAGATCAAGATGGAACTTACCACGTCAGCTTAGTGGCGGCGAAAGTAAGAGTCACTCCACTGAAGCCAGTATCGATCCCGAGACTCGAGCTGCAAGCGGCCCTCCTGGGAAGCAGACTGGCACATTCTGTAGAAGAAGAAATGGACCTGAAGATAGCAAAGAAGACGTTTTGGACAGACTCCAGCATAGTACTTTCCTGGATCAAGACTGACCCAAGAACCTTCAAGACGTTCGTGGCTCACCGCTTGGCAGAAATAGAAGATCTCACCAAACCACAGGAATGGAGATGGGTGCCCACGGCGCAGAACCCTGCAGACGATGCGACGCGAGACGTGCCAGAACACTTCAGCTGCAATCACCGATGGTACGCTGGACCAGACTTCCTGAGGAAAGAAGAAGCACACTGGCCTGCGGCAAGAATCTTCAAAAGGGAAGCTACAGGTGAAGAAAAGACTATGGACATCGTAGCAACATCAAGAACCACGCATCCAACACCAGATCCTGAACGGTTCTCTTCATGGAAGAGACTCTGGCGAGCCACAGCGAGAGTACTGCAGTTCATACAACTCTGCAGAACAAGGGAAAAAGTCCACGCCAGCCGAGAAGATCCTGCCTGGAAACCAATGAAAGGAAAAAAGAAGAAGATGATTGAGAAGCAACATCGACCTTCAAAAACAACAGAAAGGAAGTACTTACCAATGGACACAGACCTGCTTCAACGAGCTGAAACTCTACTGTTACAACGAAGTCAAGAGGGAAGCTTCAAAGAAGACATCAAGAGTCTACAGCAAGGAAAACAGATAGAAGCCAGCAGCAAGTTGAAGAAACTCGACATAATACTCGAAGAGGGTCTCCTGCGCATGAAGGGCAGAATCGACGCAATAGAAGGCGTGACCAGAGACTACAAGCGACCCATCGTGCTCGACAGCAAGGACACAACTACGCGACTCATCATGAAAGACTTTCACTGTCGCTTCAATCACGGAAATCACGCGACAGTAATGAACGAGTTGAGACAACGCTTCTGGGTACTAGGGCTGAGATCGGCGATCAAGGCAGTTCAACATCAATGTCAGTGGTGCAAGATGAAGAAAGGAAAACCACAAGAGCTACCGACGGGCAACTTACCTATTGAAAGATTGATGCACGGAAATCCTCCCTTTACGTGCACTGGAGTCGATTATTTCGGCCCCATGGTCATCACAGTAGCAAGGCGTCAAGAGAAGAGATGGGGTGCCCTGTTCACATGCCTAACAACACGGGCTGTGCACATTGAGCTCACACCTTCACTCTCCACCGACAGCATGATCATGGCGCTTCGACGATTCGCTGCAAGAAGAGGGATGCCGAAGACAATCTATAGTGACAACGGGACCAACTTCGTCGGTGCCAACAAAGAGCTGCAAGAGACATCAGACATCACGAATCAAGAGGCTCTCACCTTAGAAGCAGAGAAGATTGGCGTGCAGTGGAAGTTCATCCCTCCTGGTGCACCTAACATGGGCGGTGCATGGGAGCGTTTGGTGCGATCAATTAAAACCGCACTAGACGCCACACTCAACGAGAAGCATCCACGAGAGGAGGTACTCCATACCCTCCTGCTTGAGGCCGAGCACATAGTCAACTCTCGGCCTCTCACTCACCTCTCCGAGAATCTTGAAGAAGAAGCACTTACTCCAAACCACTTCCTCATTGGGCGGTCCTGCGGCGCAACGAGAGTCGGCAGCTTCCAAGACGACGAGCTCGTGGGCAGACACACCTGGAAGACTACGCAGCGACTTGCCGATCACTTTTGGCAACGTTGGCTGCGAGAATACCTGCCTACGCTACTGCCGAGGAAGACGAAGGGAAGAACCTGCGCCACAGACCTGCAAGTGGGGGACGTCGTGCTTATCGTCGACCACAGCCTACCGCGATGCACCTGGCCGCGCGGCAGAATCCTGCAGGTGTATCCAGGACCAGATGGGCGAACGAGAATCGTCGACGTCGGTACGCGAGGAGGCGTGCTACGAAGACCCAGTTCGAGAGTGGTGCTGTTGGTGCCGGGAGTGTCGCCGAGCCTGGAGGATGGTGCGATGCACGAGGGGGAGACTGTCGGCGACGAGACCCTATCTCGACACCAGGGTGCAAGTAGTGGCCGTACGTAAAAATGTAAGCGCGAATTGTATAGTTGATTTTGTTTAAAACTTGTGATATTAACGTAAAGTTTAGTCTAGGTAAATTCTCATTAGAATCATGCTAAAATCTCATTAGTTTTATGTTAATTTAGCGTCAAATTAATGCTAGACTCCAATAAGACTGATTAGAAAGGAAAATTTTAAGTTAAAAATTGTAAGTCAATACTAATTACGTAACTTGAAAACATGATTTTTTGTTTGATAAGATATAATGTTTAAATTAGTGTCAAAAGGTTGGTCTTAACTTAAAACCATTTTCTGTGAAAGAATTATGTAAATCGGTTCAGTAGTTTAGGAAATATAAGGAAAAATGTATAGTGAAAAATTCACACATTGCCAATTTAGCAGTTTATGTTCTAGGAAGTTTTTTATATGTTATATAAGGTGCAATATTATTGTTTTAGATTAAAGTAGACATAATAGGCTATGTAAAAAGGTATAATTTGTAAGGTTTATTTAATAAATAAATATAAATATGGGGTTCCAAAGGTCTCGGCTATAGCGAAAATAGACGCGAAATTAGAATCAAAAATCACGGTTCTCGTTACGGGCGGACAGGGCCGTATATTAATCGGGGTCGACGGCGAACGGTCGTCAGTCGCAGCCCAGCCACCGAGGAAGCAACAACTAGAAGAAAAAGGGGAACAAGCCGAAACCTAGGGAACTCCGAACATTAGGAAGAAAGAAAAATTGCGTTGTTATTCTACGGTTCCTGCCTACCCCTCTTCTCCCCGAGGTCCCGCTCTACTAGGTCGCTAGTACCCGACCATACCCTACGCATTCAGGGGTGCGTGGAGGCGTGCGCCACCAGCGAGTACTGCAAGGAGCGCCCGTCTACTATTGTGGGAGATTGTCCCAGGTTGACTGGACCCCAGGGTCTGGCCATCCGAAACAACTGTGATCACTATCAGCGTAATTTAAATGAAGTAAAGAAACTGAAACAGCATACTCATTCTCAAACACGAATTAGTAAGAAACGTTATGAATGTGACGAGTGTCAGCGTAATTTCAGTCGGATAGCTAATTTAAGAATTCATATTCGAATACACACTGGTGAAAAGCCTTTTAAATGTAATGTATGTCAGCGTAGTTTTAGTCGGATATACACAGTTTAATTAACCAGATATATTCGAACAAACCTTAACCTTACAAGTGTGAGGTTTGTCAGCGTAGTTTTTGTGCAAAACATAATTTAACAGTACAGGCGTAGTTGTAGACTAAGGACTACTCTAATAAAACACATTCGTTTACACACTGGTGAAGCCCTACATATGTGATATAAATCCTTGAGTTCCTCTACAATTGTACAAGTCCGTCGTTGCATACATAATATTACGTTAAAAAGGGTTTTCTTTACATGTCCACTAAGGAATTATTAGGTACCTATCATGATTCGATTCTATTTGTTCAAATTCACAAGGGCGCAGGCTGGTGCACTGCCGTCCTTCGTTCGTAGTGATTTTATAGATAAACGTTGTAGGTGAAGCACATTACTGCTAGTTTTATTTTATTAGGTATATAAGAACCTATGTTGAAGTTGGGCATCTTTTTAGTAGCCGAGTACCTTATGTAACAGTTAAAAAAACCGGCCAAGTGCGAGTCGGACTCGCGCACGAAGGGTTCCGTACCATTATCTATACATTAGACAAAACGGCAAAAAAAAACACGTTTGTTGTATGGGAGCCCCCCTTAAATATTAATTTTATTCTGTTTTTAGTATTTGTTGTTATAGCGGCAACAGAAATACATCATCTGTGAAAATTTCAACAGTCTAGCTGTCACAGTTCATGAGATACAGCCTGGTGACAGACAGACGGACAGACGGACAGACAGCGAAGTCTTAGTAATAGGGTTCCGTTTTTACCCTTTGGGTACGGAACCCTAAAAACCAATGTGATAGTTTACGGAATTTGAATTAGTATTAGGATTATCTGACTGTTTAAGTTATGTAAGTGTTATAAACACAGCCATCTGCTTATTTATCTGACTGATCTAATTACATTATATTATAGTATGATATCAGATAATACAATAAAGAACACAATACAACTTGACTGTAGGTAGAGCTAAAATGATCATTATTATGAATAGTTGAACCATAATATAGCCTTATATAGCTTCAGTAGGGCCACTGTATCCCAGGTTACACTACTATTTGATTATTTATCTACACCCATGCTATAAATCCTCTATAAAGGTATCTGAAACAGTTAGCTTATGGCCAACATTAAAACAGCCAGTGTCATAATAACCATTATAACACCCAAACGGGTGTTATAATGTTGTACTGAATTTCATTATGCAACTCGTTTTAAAAAAAGAACATCGAATGTGGTAGTGAATCGAACGTCTAGCACGTGCGATTCAATACCACAGCGCCGTAATTAAAAAAAAAACTTATAGGTTAATTCGAATTCACGTCGTATCCCGCCATTTTTGTTCGACATTTGGATATTAGTATTACGTACTTTGTTGTTTACAAAAATGAGTGACACAAGCTTTGTGAATTTTGATAATTGAACAATCCAAAATGTAAATAATTATATTACTACCTATACACGGTTTGTTTGTATTAAATACAAGCAATTAAACTTTCCATGAATTTACATAGACTTCTTACAACACTGCAACAAAGCAATCATGGATGTAGATAAAGTCTTGTATGCAACTGTACATAATTAGGTATTAAAACACTCATGTGATACTATTATCACACTCGGCTTCGCCTCGTGTGATAAACCCACATTCGTGTTTTAATACCCCTCATTATACAACAGTTGCATAAATAACTATTATGCAATAATATGTATAATAATTAGGAATACATACGAGAGTCAGAAGTTTTACACCTTTAGTTTGACAGTCTTAATTCTTTAGAGCAGAGGTTCCCAAACTTATTTTGTCAACCGACTTCCAAAAAGAGGAGGTTCTCAATTCGACTGTATTTTTTTTTTTTTGTGTTTGTTACCTCAGAACTTTCGACTGCATGAACCGATTTTGATTGGTTCTTTTTTTATTTGAAAGCTAGTGCTTCCCGTGTGGTCCCATTTAAATTTTGTGAACATCTGATGCTGATCTTCGGAGATATACAATGGAACTCTTCAAAAATAGACGGCAAATGTGCCGTGAATGTTGCAATCGCTTGGATGTTTATTGTTTATACAACATCATGACGTAACATCACGCCTGTATGCTCTGAGGGGGTACGCAGATGTGTACAATACATCCAGATTTCGAAAGTTAGGTATGTTAAGTTGGCGCGATCGTGTTCCGCGTGCGCCTCAAATGACGTAACATCACGCTTGTATGCTCTGAGGGGATACGCAGATGTGTACAATACACCCAGATTTCAACAGTTCGTTCGTGTTCCGCGCGCGCCTCAAAGAGATGTCAACAAAAGGGACGGTTCTAAAGAGCTACTGCGACTCTGGAATACAAAGGGCTAAGAAAGAACATGGATGACCCACTCCGCGTTCCATATATTAGGGATACGCCTATTCATCAACAGCCTATTAATGTTCCCACTGCTGGGACACAGGCCTCCTCTCTATGAGAAGGAATGGGCTATATCCATCACGCGTGCCCAGTGCGGGTTTGTAGATGTCACATGTCTTCGAATGTTTTGGTACTAGGACAGTGTGGCTGACTCTGGCAGAGCCACCAACAGGGATTTTAATTTTGATAACACAAAAATTTAGTCGCTATTTAGTCGAAATTAGTCGCCAAATATCAGATTTGGTCGGTCACTGGTTCAAAAGATATAAGGGCTTATTGTTGGCCCTGCTGGAGACAGCCTACCCCAGCAGAGCCACATTAATAACTCAAAAACTAGGGCACCTAGCGAAGATCTGTTTTCTCCCATATTTACTCGCTAATTAGTCGAAATTAGTCGCCAAATATCAGAACTGGTCGGTCACTGGTTCAAAAGATATAAGGGCTTATTGTTGGCCCTGCTGGAGACAGCCTACCCCAGCAGAGCCACATTAATAACTCAAAAACTAGGGCACCTAGCGAAGATCTGTTTTCTCCCATATTTACTCGCTAATTAGTCGAAATTAGTCGCCAAGTTACAGATTTAATCGGGTCCTAGTTCAGAAGATATAATGAGTTCAATTATTAAGGTATAGTCCAAGAGCTAGATCGAAGAGTTCACGAAAAATTGCCAAGAAAAAATATTTCTATTAATATGTGTAATATACTTCTAGTTTTATCGGTCTAAAGTCCTTAGAAATGACCGAGAGAGATAAATTCTCTATTAAATACATGTTTAATGTTTTTAATTATTAAGTTAGAGTGGCTTAAATTTCTTTGAAACCATTAAACCTTGCTCTTGGTCTATTTAGTGTCAAGATGTACAGTCGCATGCAACTGTTTCACTGATTTACAATGTTGAGCTCTAATTTACTTTACAATAATAAATACGTTAAAATTATCGTACCTATCTTTAGTAAAATGTAATACTTAAACGTTGAAAACGTATTGTAAGTATGTAGGTAAGTATCAACCCATTGCTTGAAATACATTACAAAAAAATACATACTTAAATCAAAGATGTAAATACTTACTATACCTAATATGAGCATTAATTTACCTATTTTTTTTTAATACTTTGAGCGGCGCGAACACCGCCGACGCGCCGGTGCTCGCTCTGGGGGTCTAAAATGGCCGCTTTAGCAGAATCGTAATATGAATCATGTTAAAAATTTAAAATTCTTAAAATGGCCTTTATAATCGTAGTCATAAGGTCCATTTTAAGAATTTTAATTTTTTAACGTGATTCATGCTAAGATTCTGCGTGGATTCTGCTATAGCGGCCATTTTAGACCCGCTGTTCCCCGTTTTTGTATTTGCGGAATAGGTACCTAAAGATAACAACATTCGAGTTCCTAACTATTCTTTAAGTTCCACTTTAAACTGGCCGACTTTAACTAAGGTACGTCACGGACAACTCGTTCTAAGTAGCTCGTTTGTACACGCGCATCTATCTCTTTCTTACTTACCGTGTAAATGTAACGGAGCGCAGCGATCTATCTGCCAGCGACTAAATGCAAACATTTTGTTCGATACCTAAATAATTACATATATTAATTGCAGATCTTGTTTTTAGGTAATGAATACTGCTTTCCTTTCGTGGGTTGAAGTTATAGAATTCCTCCAGACGTCGTATAGATACACCTGTCTAAAAACTACTTTAAGTATTGTAACAAATCTACTTGATCCTATTAAAATAAAAGGATAAGCAGACTTGTTCAAATACAATTTTAATTTAGGAAAGATAAAAATACAGCTAGTTATAAAAAACTACCTAGCACGCACTCAGTTTTAAAGTTTATGCACTTAGATGGACAATAATGAGTTTACCACACTGTAAGAACGGGAACAGGCGTCAGGGTAGCAGGTCGATACCGGAGTAACCTTGAAGTTGTGCTCTGAAGCAGTAGAAACGGCGGCAGCGCAGATCTCAGAGTTCACTAGGACAGCTCAGCAGCAAGACAGTGCAGAACTCAGGGCCAGACATAGGACAGCCCTGCGAAACCAGTAGACGGACAGGCACGTAGTGGGAGTGGGGTACGTGGGAGTAGAAGTCCCAGGAGAAACTTTCGTTGGATCCCCTGGACAGTTTATGAATCTCACCGCCAAAACCAAGCTGCTCTCTGATACCCTTAAATCAGATTTCCCAGTCGTCTTTTCAGCCGTCCATCAGCTCGTTTCTCCCAAAGTAGTCTTCCTTTTTCAAATCTTAGTTTTCTTAGTGTCGCCATCATCTCAACTGACAAGTGTAATCGGCCAGGACAAATACATGAGTGCGTAAAGAATTTTATAATATAATTTAATATTAAGTTATTTAGTAAACAATCATAATAATCTACAAAATATAATGGCTAAACACATATTGATAAAAATAATTTAAATTATACAAACCAAAAAGAGAAATCATAGAGCTAGACCATAGACTGAGCAGAAAGAGATTTAAAAAACTAACTGACAGTTTGACAATTTGACGCTTGACGTAAATATCACAACATGAAAATTATAATAATATTTTATTTCAGCTATTTCTAAGTTAAAGAATCGTATTTAAATAGATTTGCTGAGTGTAGATATATAAACAAATAAAAAGCATGATAAATAGTATTATGAATGATGAATATGAAGCGTAAGTATAGCATAATACTATAGTATTTTGTACTTGGTTGTACCACTGTATGGGGAAATTGAATTCTTTAATATCTTTTTAATGACACACCGACTGAATCTGTAACTTGGCGACTAATTTCGACTAATTAGCGAGTAAATATGGGAGAAAACAGATCTTCGCTAGGTGCCCTAGTTTTTGAGTTATTAATGTGGCTCTGCTGGGGTAGGCTGTCTCCAGCAGGGCCAACAATAAGCCCTTATATCTTTTGAACCAGTGACCGACCAGTTCTGATATTTGGCGACTAATTTCGACTAATTAGCGAGTAAATATGGGAGAAAACAGATCTTCGCTAGGTGCCCTAGTTTTTGAGTTATTAATGTGGCTCTGCTGGGGTAGGCTGTCTCCAGCAGGGCCATCAATAAGCCCTTATATCTTTTGAACCAGTGACCGACCAAATCTGATATTTGGCGACTAATTTCGACTAAATAGCGACTAAATTTTTGTGTTATCAAAATTAAAATCCCTGTTGGTGGCTCTGCCAGAGTCAGCCACACACTAGGACATGCCCGTTTCCTCGCGATGTTTTCCTTCACCATTTTGAGAGCAGTGGTGATGAAATAAATTACACAAAGTAATACGCCTGCCAGGGTTCGAACCCATCAGTTACTGTTAGTAAGTCGGGGCCGCCACCACTGGGCCACCGCTGCTCACGCCTATTACCATGACATGTATTGGTAACAATGTCAAATAAATTCATGGCAAATATTTGTTTGGGAACAACTAAAAATGGATAAATAAAAAACTTTTTTGCAAAAATAAAACCGACTTCAAAAAACACGAGAAAAATAACTTTAGCTTCAGAAGTCGGTGACAAAAAAACTAAATCAATCAAACAAAGGTCACCGACTTCTGAAGCTAAAGTTATTTTTCACTTTTTCGTGTTTTTTGAAGTCGGTTTTATTTTCTACTGCCCACTTTGAGAATAAATTATTTTTTAGGGCCACCATTTTTTCACCTACTTAAAAACCACTTTAACTTCAAATTAAATTCATTATGGTGAGCTATATTAGCGGAGATTAAATTTTCATTCTGAACGAGACTTAACTTGAGACCGGATGACAGCGATATGCAGCTGTATCCATGGGCGTGCGCCACGAAGAGGCAATTAGGCAAAGCCTACCTTACCAACTGTGCCCCAGTTGGTAAGGTAGGCTTTGCCTAATTGCCTCTTACTTAATTATTATAACTAATGAATGAACTATGTAATAAAATAACACTTTGTACAAAATATTAAAAACTCCTGTTCGAATACTTATAGCAATTTTTCGCGCCCGTGTTAAGTAACTAACACTGTACTGGAAGTTGCTACGAAGCTCGACGCTCACCCGCCGGACGCATCTTATAGGCAAACGCTCCACTAGCCTAAAACCCATTGATAAATTTACGCACACAGCGGCACATTGGTGCATATTTTCGTGTGTATGAACCGCACACATGTATAGATTGCAGCCATTTTTGGGCGGTAACTCCTGCGAGTGTAGCTGGGCTGTGATTGACTGCTAGGTACAACACAAGGCCAGGATTCAAGGGGGATGTTCTTTGGCCCGCGAAATTCAAATTTCCTTACGTTTTTTGCAATTTGCAGGCCAGTGCTAGGTTGTATGTTGATTAAAATAATGATTACCGGGCGTTATTGGCGCGTACCTATTATTATTATAATAATTGATTATTATTATTAATTAATTATTTTTCTTCATGGGTGTCGTTTTTGTGGTTTTTGGGGTTGGTGATAATGAAAATGAGATCAAAATGAAAATCCAAGATGGCGCAGATTAAAAATTTCAGTTTTTTCTTCATGGGTGTCATTTTCGAGATTTTTGGGGTAGTTAATAATGAAAATGAAGTCAAAATGAAAATCCAAGATGGCGCCGACGAATTTTGTTTTGCTATTATTATTTCGTGGCCTACCCACCGTGGAAGACCACTGGACGTCACTGGCTGTATCTATACGCTT
This sequence comes from Xestia xanthographa, assembly GCA_905147715.2. Taxonomy (NCBI): domain Eukaryota; kingdom Metazoa; phylum Arthropoda; class Insecta; order Lepidoptera; family Noctuidae; genus Xestia; species Xestia xanthographa. The sequence continues at coordinate 16,435,075 of LR990654.1, read as the reverse complement.
ATACGTCCTGTAGGGCTATTACGTATCTCTGTTGACAGCTCGAAATGATAGTAACTGGGCTCAGTGTCCATCAATTATCTGTCAAAAGGTTAGTTTCGTATTATGTACGACCAGTCGCGATCAAATGAACGTCATTGGTTGTTATCGTGGTTGATAGTCACCGTAACTCATTTTGTCAGACGCTTTCGTATCGATAATTTCGATTATGTAAGCATAGTGGACAACAAATTGATGACAACTGAGTTTGAAGTGGCTTGAGAATGGGCAGCAGCGTTTTCTGTTAGTCTTTCATCACTGCGATCTCCAATCCGCCTACCAAGCGTGGAGATTACGGCAAATTCATCCCATCATGGGAGAGGCTTATGTCCAGCAATGGACGTAATGGGCTGTTGTTGTTGTAACTTTTAAATATGTTGTGGAAAATGTCGTTGGTTATACATTTATAAACCTTGTATATTTATAACTTAGTGTAAGATTTTAATGTATAGCTCTTTATTTTCCCGAATAAATAAAAAAATAAACAAACCCGCCGATTGGTTCTACATGTCACATCTGTTTTACATCCGGATTCGTTGGGCAAGTCCATTGTAAAGTAGGTCAAATCGGTGAAGAGCGGGGAGCGCGGGACGGGGTGCCACCGGTCCCCGCGCTAACGCATGGAGAACCAGCGGGGGTAACAGTTGAGCTAGGGTTGCCAGATCGATTCTTCCTGTTATCGGGATCAATAACCGATTTTTCGGGATTCTATGGCTTTGGTCGGGAGTTTTATATTTCCAGGTATCCCAGTTATTCTTGCCTTGAAGTGGTACAATTTGTACCTTTGTACTTAAATTTTCTACTTTTTCGCACATTTCCACTTTTCCGCTAGCACATAACCTGTAGCACAATACTGCCCATGCGGTGAAGCGTTTGCAGAAACGATGAGAGGCTTTTAATAGGAATAAAGTAAATATCTGAAGCATAAATTAAAAAATGTCCAGATTGATAGTAGGCCACTGAGAATTGAAGCCAAAAACACGCGCGACATATATCCCGCGTCGTACGATCCATACGTCAGTCGCCTAGGAACGTTCCCCGCGTAAACTACGTCACGAGTCCGTGTTTTGATATTTTAAAATGAAGGTTTGTGTTGTGAAATGGTGTAGGAATCACACAAAAAAAAAGGAATGTGCCACTATATATCATTTCACAAGTAAGTATTCAATTTTACTTTGTATTTCTTTGTTACCGCATTTTAAACTTATGTAAATAAAAAGTATAATTTGACATTACTGTCACGCCATATTTGTTTAGTGTTGCCAGGGGCATAATTTTTTTTACCCATTATTTGTAACTTTTAAAAATCTTTTCAGAACGAGAAATTACAAAAGAGTTAAATAAAATAAATAAATAAATAAATATTGCTGGACATTACACACAGCGCCATCTAGTGCCACACTAAGCAACGCTTGTGTCGTGGACACCAGATAGTTGATATACTAAATATATACTTTTTGTTTTGTAAATACATACTTAATATACATACAAACATCCATGACTCGGAAACAAATGTCCGTGCTCATCACACAAACATTTGCTCCGACCGGGATTCGAACCCGGGACCCTAAGAACGTAAGGCAGCTTCACTACCGCTGCGCCAATCAGGTCGTCATGTTTTATTTACGATGTTTTTTTTTTATAAATGTAAAAGCTTTGGCTCAATTACTGAATTCGAAACGCTTTGTCCATTGCCTCAAAGTCTCCTTTAGAGTCAGAGTCAGATTAAGAGTCAAACTAACTAATGCCGGGTCCAGACTGGTGTAACGCGAATGTAACGATTACGTTTAATTCATGTCAACAATGTGGACGCCCACGAACTCAAAGCGAATTGAAAACGCGAATACTGCGTGCGCCTTTGTGTTCGCGCAAAAACCGACAGCCGATGGATCAACCGCGAGCGTTACATGTAATGCTCGCGGTGCCGTCCACACCTAGAATTCACGTTACATTACACGGTGGATTCGCGTTACATTACGCTAGTCTGGACCTGGCTTAACGGTCGGATTCGGTCAGGTTCGGTCAGACTAGATCAGATTCAGTCAGATTCGTTTGGACTCGGTCAGACACGTTCAGGCTTGGTCAGATTCGGTCTAACACGTTCAGACTCAGTCTAATTCGGTCGAACTGGGTCAGACTCAGTCAGAATCGGTCAGACACAGACAGACTCAGTCAGATTCGATCGGACTCGGAAAGATTCGGTCAGACACGTTCAGACTTGGTCAGATTCGGTCAGAATCACGTTTTTGTAGTTCGAAAGTATTTTATGAGAGCTCGTATTTCAGGCATATTTACAGTTCCTTTTTTCTTTTTTACTAACTTTTAAATTACACAAATTAAAGAAATAACGTTGAAAATCACCAACCGTAATGATAAAAAATCATGTCATTACTGTTGATGATATATTTTACGCTGAACGTAAAATACTGAAAATCTCCCACATTTATGGGTAAGTCTCCGCCACTGGTATTACACGCACATTGCACACAAACGCAAATCCGATACGTAATACACTCCCGAGCGCGGCGCTCACTCATACATTTATAAAAAAGTGGCTTCACTTAAAACTTTAATTTTATTTTTTTTAACTTTACCATACAGTCCATTTATTCGAATGTAGTCGGTTCATGGTGGACGGGAACAATGGACATTCTGTCCATAGTGGGCGGAATGTACTATCTTACGTTTAAGTTGATACTTTTGAATTATTTAGTACCTAATATCTCGATAGATGGCGTTGCTCTTTTACGTCACTCCGCTGAATCGCGGTGTTAAGATTCTTCGCAATTAAATGACCTCTTCGGTTTTTTCGTCAAGTAAACATTGGCTTTTTATTCAATTATGTTTGTTGCTAACGAAGCTGACGACACCGGCGTCGGCTCTAGTGCGGTCTGCCGAATAATTATTTAATTGAGGAATATTTTTATTGGGGTTTAGCCTACATTCACTCAGAACAATAAGGTCAGCAATGAAATTTAGATTCGCCAAATTAAGTTGTAATACGTTAAAATTAGAATAGATACTTCTGATATTCTGTGAGATTATCGTAAAGTCAGTGTTTTTAATTTTCATTGCAGTGTTTATGAAAAGAGAAATTAGATACTTGCGCTAGTTCTATGTTATCAATTTCAGTTATAGTTGCTATCCATAATTGTGAGTTAGGAACGTAGATATAACAATCAACTAGACTTGATAGTTTTGGTGTATGTGTGGGTGTGGATTGTATGAAAGGGTATAATTTGCAAGGGTGTCATATTAGTGTGTGTATGACGTGTGGTATCCGGCAGAGTAGAATAGAATCAACCCATTACACATTTACACTCACGGGTGTCGTATAAGGCGACTAATGTCTGAGGCAGAACACCTTGCGCCTCCGTAGACCAGAGAATGGGCAGCAGCGTTTTCTGTTAGTCTTTCATCACTGCGATCTCCAATCCGCCTGCCAAGCGTGGAGATTACGGAAAATTCCTCCCATCATGGGAGAGGCTTATGTCCAGCAGTGGACGTTATGGGCTGTTGTTGTTGTCAGTGTGTTTGTGCGCACTAGCATAGTTTATACTCGTTATTTTGAACTTGAACACAAAGTCCATAAACAGAAACCTACAATTAAATGAACTTGATTCATAAACTCTACAATATATATAATCTGTATGAACGATACGCATGTAGCACATAGATTACTTAGGACTAGTCATATTTCCTGCGTAAGTTTATTAACGTGCATTTCACTCCTAATTATGATTTTAGGTGAATTGTCATCTGTCTTGACGCTTACCTGGCCGAAGGCTGTCCAACAGTATTTATAATTATGCTTTTTAGATTTAGCCAGATCGCGGGCGAGAAAATGCCAGCGTGCCCCCTTAGCGATTAGCTGCTCCGATATGTAGATGGGAGTGTATTCACTAGTCTTTGAGTCCTAAATGCTTTGCACATAATTTATCCTTGTTTGCTCGGTTAGTTACGAGTCGATTTCAAAAGGTCTGTCTGTCTGTCTTAGGATAGATAGATAAGATAATTTTTATTTGTCCAAAACATGAGTATACGCACACACAGCATGCAAGATGTTACATCAAATTATAATGATGACAGTCATGTTTTGCTTGAACGGCGTACAAATATAATATGTCAGACGCTAAACAGCATCAATTGAATTTAAATTCGTCCATTACACACAGCAAATCTAGCAGTTAACAATCCAATTTAGACCATACTTAAACTAAAAGGTACAAATCAAATCAAATAGTGTCAGAAGCTCATCATAGCAAATAATACAAATCCAATAATACAAATAAAAAAATCAAATGTTAAACAATTATTAATAAAAATTAGGATGTCATTATGCATGTCACATTAATTTGTCAGTCAGAAATTCGTCAGTGCCGTAATAGACTTTCTCTAACAGAAGGGTTTTTAAACTATTTCTTAATTTTCCAGTGGTCAATTCCCTCCAATGCTTTGGCAACTTATTATAAATAATTTTAGCTAATTGATAAGACAACTACCCCTACGGTGAAATTGTATATATAGGTTAGGCCATAACGCTAATAATTATTCCAAAATCTTATCGTGTTTTAATTACTATTATATCTCTCCTGTCTATAACTACAGCGACATACGTCACACTGGTAAGGCTTTTCACAAGTGTGTATTCGCAACATGTGTTGTTAAATTAATCTTCGTACTAAAACTACGCATACATACATCACACTGGTAAGGCTTTTCACCAGTGTGTATTCGCATATGTTTGGTTAAATTACATTTTTGACTAAAACTACATTGACATTCATCACACTGGTAAGGCTTTTCACCAGTGTGTATTCGATTATGTGTTGTTAAATTACTTTTTTTACTAAAACTACGCTCACATACATCACACTGGTAAGGCTTTTCAGCAGCGTGTACAATTCGAATATGTGCAGTTAAATGACTTTTTAGACCGAAACTACGCTGACATATCTCACACGGGTAAGGCTTTTTACCAGTGTGTACTACATTATGTGCTGTTAAAAGGCCTTTTTCACTAAAACTACGCTGACATACATCGCAGTTATACGGCTTTTCATCAGTGTGTATTCGAATATGTTTGATTAAATTACATTCATTATTAAAACTACACTGACATACATCACACTGGTAAGGCTTTTCACCAGTGTGTATTCGATTATGTGCTGTTAAATAACCTTTTTCACTAAAACTATGCTGACATATATCGCACTTATACGGTTTTTCACCAGTGCATACACGAATGTGATTTATTATATCTCTCCTGAGTCTATAACTACACCGACACACGTCACACTGGTAAGGCTTTTCACCAGTGTGTATTCGAACATGTGTTGTTAATATAATCTTCGTTCTAAAACTACGCATACATACATCACACTGGTAAGGCTTTTCACCAGTGTGTATTCGCATATGTTTGGTTAAATTACATTTTTCACTAAAACTACACTGACATTCATTACACTGGTAAGGCTTTTCACCAGTGTGTATTCGATTATGTGCTGTTAAATTACTTTTTTTACTAAAACTACGCTCACATACATCACACTGGTAAGGCTTTTCAGCAGCGTGTACAATTCGAATATGTGCAGTTAAATGACTTTTTCGACCGAAACTACGCTGACATACCTCACACGGGTAAGGTTTTTTACCAGTGTGTACTACATTATGTGCTGTTAAATGGCCTTTTTCACTAAAAATACGCTGACATACATCGCACTTATACGGCTTTTCACCAGTGTGTATTCGAATATGTTTGGTTAAATTACATTCATTATTAAAACTACACTGACATACATCACACTGGTAAGGCTTTTCACCAGTGTGTATTCGATTATGTGCTGTTAAAGAACCTTTTTCACTAAAACTATGCTGACATATATCGCACTTATACGGTTTTTCACCAGGGTGTATTCGAATATGTCTGGTTAAATCATACTTTTTACTAAAACAACGCTGACAAACCTCACACTGGTAAGGCTGTTCAACCGTGTGTACTTGATTATGTGTTGTTAAGTTTAACTGTTTATTTTTCTTTAGCCCCACCACAGTAATTGTATCTTTGAGGTTTGTTCTTCGTGTGTGCAGTTTTGGTTTCTTTGTGACGGGCGCCCCTGTGAAAATAAATCTGGTAAGTACAATGTTCGAAGAAGATTGACATACACACGAGTCTTATTAACAGCGGGTTTTAGTTGTTCACATTGTTAACGCCTGCTGTCCCCGCAGGTTGAGGCAGAGATGTATACCTACATTTACACCAACATTTCGCCCGTTATGTTTAAAGCCTAGAGCTTAGGCTAGCCTAGCCTAGGCTCATGAACGAGAGCTGTTCAGCGAGAACGTCAGTAACATCAAGGCCTGGCTATGCTGGCCATTCTTGAGGAGTTGAAGTGGATCGCATGATCAATTCTGCCACTTGTACGCAAAGATTCAGCCACCGTTCTCCTAAGACCGATTCGCCTTTGGACTGTTCGTCGACAGGATGATTCATTTATTTCCGTTTCCCTAGCAGGGTCTTTTACATAATAATATGGACATTTCGCCGACAGAACGTTTCATATGCGTCACTTTCGACGACAGCCCTTTCCAGCTACAAAATGTTTCACCAACACGACGATAAACCTATAACTCATTTAACTACAGACCTTTCCATCTACGACGGAGAATTCGCCGTCAATCACACACCGTCAATCACATATCCTTAATTTCAATCATCTTACTTATTATTTGACTCTTAAACATACTTGCACATTCTTCTTTTTCTATCATACGCCTTCTGATTTTGGGTGGGGGCCGTTCGTTGTTTCTACTGGCCAGCCGACTTTTATATCCATTATGACCAATCTGTGTTGGGAAACTAAGTCTCCGCCTAGCAGCACTTTAGAGTTTTTGACGTATTTAAGACTGTCCCGTTTGACCAGGCATAAAGTTTATTTGCGTCGTATTTTATATAAATTATAGCAAAAATGAAAAAAGTAAGTAGCAATGCAACAGAAACGCAAATCGAACGCACACAAACTAGGTACGAACACTTTTAAAAAAGGCAATGAAGTAAGAATGAATTAAGTAACAAGTACTTACTATTAGTCTCCACGGCTCTTCGTTTCTTCTTAGACTTTTCTCTTTCTTCATCCACTTCAATTTTAAACACTTTTAAAGGTACATCACCTTCAGAATCAGATTCAGAATGTTCTAGAGGTATATCTTTTACATCTTCTAGATATTCTGCAAGTGAGCAAACATTGTTATTATTAGAATTGGTTTATATCACTAAATAAAATGGTTTTCTGTTACAGTGATTCCTTCATTGAAAATATCAAATAGCCCACAAAATAATATTTTCTATAAGACTACTCGGTGAAATCAAAATTGATGTTCCAAATGTTTAAACAAAGTAAAATATTATCATTAGACGACATTGTGACGCGCGCAAGGTCTTTAGGCACATATTTTGAAACTTCCCGCGCGTCGCCAAGCACCATAGAGCGGGACGGCACTCGACGAATCAGAAGGCTTCACGCCAGATACTTGTAACAAGATGGTCTCATAGTGTACATGGACCTTAACTATAGAGTGCATAGCCACCTTTATAAAAAGACATGACGCCATCTTGTATCACTGCTCGAACTGGGATGTTGTGTTAATGTACCTATATGTTCTAATGTGGTCAATAATAAATAATAACTTTTGTGATTACTTCAACCAGCTTTAATTAGAATCTCCCGAAAACCCACTAAACATTACAATACTTAGATTAAGAGAAATAGATTAATAGATTAATAGATTAATTGTAATTCTTGTGACAAATACACTATCACATTTTTCTACATTTTCTACAACAAAGTTGTGACAATTGTGCATAACGCACCTTCTTGTTTTTGTCTATTGATTGTTTATGATTTTGTATCAGATCTTTTGTTTGAGCCGAAAGCTGAAAGTGAGTAAAATTCCTACCATTTCAAAAAGCTGTTTTACAGCCGAATAAAAATGTCGATGAGAACTATCAGTCATTCCATAAAACTCTGATAGATATCTTAAACGAATGTATCCCTAAACGTAAACTTAAACTAAAACCAAAACGTAGTAATCTCTGGCTAACCGTGGGTATTAAAAAATCCTGTGAAAACCAAAGACTATTAAAAGTTCTTGTGTCGAAATTTAAAAGTGCAATATTTACGAAATACTATAAAAAATATGAGAAAATCCTAAAAAAATCTGTAACAGCGGCAAAAAAATTACACTACATACAAAAAATGAACAAAACATCAAATAAAGTTAAAACCATGTGGAATATTGTAAAAGAACGGACAAATATACAAACTAAAAAAGAAAAACCTAACGTTTTCAATAACTTTTTTGCATCCATTGCGGAAAATACTACCCAAACATCCGTCAGTGTTCAGAGAAATACATCAGTGATTAACCCCACTGAAAACACAATGTTTCTTACCCCAGTCGACGGATACGAAGTAAACCAGATATTAAAGAACCTTAAAAATGAAAATAGTCACGGCATAGACGAACTCCCACCGCCTCTTGTCAGGCAGTGCGCAGACAAACTTACTTTACCGTTCTATAAATTAATAAACCAATCCTTCGAAGAGGGCACGTTTCCTAATCAGCTAAAAATGCTTTAATTAAACCTATCCATAAAAAGAACTCTAAAACAGACCCAAGCAATTATAGACCAGTTTCCCTTCTTCCTACAGCATCCAAAGTCTTTGAAAGAGCAATGTGTGATCGTGTTTATTCCTTTTGTGAAAAGTACAAGATATTCGATGACTGCCAAAATGGATTTCGCAAAAACAGATCCACAACACAACGCTAGCTGTTTATAAATACATCCAGGAAGCATTAAACATTATAAATAATAAACGATACGCAATAGGGATACCTACGCTACGACAAAGTGCAATTTAAAATACTATTACATAAGTTAAAAGGAATAGGAATACGCGGGAAAGCCCATGACTGGTTCGCTTCATTATTAAAAGATCGAGAGCAATTAGTGGAGATTGAATATTACAATAAAAAAACAAAAGAAGTACAGCTCATAAGATCTGGTGTTGAATCAATACATGCATCAATTCCCCAGGGAAGTGTTATTGGCTGCCTCCTTTTCCTCATATATATTAACGACCTCCCCAAAACCATAGACGGGCCATGTGTACTTTTTGCTGATGGTATCTCAATCCTGACCTCATGCCAAACAATTGATAATTTAAATGACCAACTTACGACTATTCTTGGGAAAGTTATAAACTGGATGAACGACCATAACCGACCAAAACCAAATTAATAGCGTTCCACCCTTGGCAGAAAAAAGAAATAAATATAAACCTTACCTTTAATCAACAAAAAATAGAAACAGTTAATACTTCACTCTCCTAGGGCTAACAATAGACACACATATTAACTGGAAAACACATATACGGACAGTAAAATCTAAAATTTCAAAGTTTTCATATGCTCTCCGCGAAATTAAAAAGACAACAAATCTAGAAACCGCACTAGCCACATATTACGCTTATGCCCACGGTTGGTTCAACTATGGCATCATCTTATGGGGAAACAGCACTGATGCTCCGTCCTTATTTACCCTCCAAAAAAAGCTAATACGTATTATTACTTATATAGAACCAACAGATAGTTGCAAGCCTTACTTCCAGAAACACAAGATTCTCACCTTAGTTAGTATATACATTTTAGAACTATGTAAACTAGTCCGCAAATACCCAGAGGCTTACAAGACACGGGGTGACATACAAACGAATTATTCGTTACGCCATAAAAACAGTTTAAATTTGCCTCCTTCCCGCCTTAAATCACACTCATCTAGTGCATATTCCATGTCAATAAAAATATACAACTGTTCACGCCTACTGCTAGCGCCACCTATCCACAAGACGACGCACTCGGTGCGTGAGCGCAGCGGCGCCGACCTCTGCAGCTGGGTGGACATCAGCTCCGCCTAGTTCGTCCACTGGCCACTACGCTCGCCTGGCGCTGCTACGTTCATTCTTCAGCATCATACAGTCATTCAGTCATTCTGTTCATTCACAGCGGCTATAAAAAGGCTTGCATTGTATCGAATCATTCCTGGATCGGCCAGTGGTCCACTGCAGACGTCCGCCGCTATTGTACAGCGCCGCAGACGGACTACGGAGGAAGTTTTCGGTAAAGTGAACCAACTTGGGGGTACTTGCCGAAAACTTCCGCTCGCGCGGATCGCAACCACCTTCACTTTCCCTGTGTTCGCGCAAGTGCCCAGCACCGGTGCGAGCACAGGGTGAGTCGTCGACGCTGCCCGGCGCCCTTGGGCGCTGCCTGCGATCGCGAGCCCACAACCAATCGAAGCCATAAAAGAAGAAGATGTCCGGCGCCCGTGACTCGTCCGGTCACGGTGACGCCGACTACGAGGCTCGTCTCTGGGCGCTGGAACGGACGGTATCGATGCCGAACATCGGCTTCGTGCTGCCCGATCCAGCGCCGCCCGGTCCCCCCCCTCCTCGTAGTGAGGAGAGGAAGACGACCGGAAAGAAGAGGTCCGCTGCCTCCAGGCGGAAGAAGAGGTCATCCGAAGCCCGGGCGGAGAGGGAAGGGGTCGGGGCGAGTCGAGGCGCGGCTGCCGATGCGCGTGGCCCGTCGACGTCACCGGCGCCTGCGCGTGCTGCGCCGGCGCCACCGCCGAGCCAACCGCACGCCGAGTCTGTGCGCCCGTCCGCGCCCCGCCCGGTTCCATCTCAGGCACCCGCCCCCCTCACTGCCGCTGTGAACACAGGCCGCGCGCCGCAACTGCGCGCCGCCGCTCCCACGCATGTGGCTGTGCGCAATCCCGCGCCGCCCGTTCAAGAGCCCGCGATTCCGTGGCGCGCGCCCGCGCCCGTGTCGCCCACTCCGCTGCCACGCACCTTAGTGGCCACCCCAGTGCCGGCACCAGCGCCACCTGCGCGCCCCGCCGTGCAACAACGCGCCGCCACGGCTGCACGCCCCGCCGCGTCGACTGCGCCCTCCGGGGCCGCGTCCGTGGCGAGGCTCTCCAGCCGGGACCCCAGGCTGGCACCGGGAGCGCGCCAGGCTCTACTGGCGCCCCAGGTGCCCGCATCGCCAGCGCCCCCTCGTGCCTCGGCCTACGACTCACCAGCAGAACGGTCGGCATGCTCGTCGCGAGCCGGCTCGAGCATGTCGCTCGCGTCTGCGAGGTCGGATGATTCGGGGCCGAGTGCGCAAGGGAGGCGCACACCAGGATTGGCACCGTCGCCGTCGAGGGGTTATGGCTCCGACTTCCGGCCGGAGTCACGACCCCAGAGACGGCGCCGCAGCACGGACGAGTCCGAGGAGGAGGCGAAGCGGTATTGCCTCGACCCGCCGCCGCGGCGCGACCACGCGCTGCCGCGGGGAGGGCAGGCCGATATCGGGTCGCCTACCTATGCGGAGGCCACCCGCCGCACGCCTCCCCCCTCACCACTACCGACGCCGACGAAAGCAGGGACGCAGCATGGGGTGAGTGTAGACAACGCTGTCTCTCCCTCACAGCTTGCGGCCCCCCGTGACACGGCAGCCACGCAGCCCAAGCCAAAGTCGCAGAAGCGGCCGAGGTATCCTCCGCTGACGGTGGAAAAGCTGCCAGGATGGGCCGCCCACTTCAGGGCCCTCAAGGAAGAGCTGGGTCACCTCCCCAGTGCCCAACCATTTGGCACTGGAATTCGGTTCACTCCAGAGAGTGAACTCGAATATAGGGTGGTCCAGCGCTACTTGACTGGCCTGGAGAAGGAGGACGGCACTTCCTGGTATGCCTACTCGCTGCCGGCGGAGCGAAGCTGCAAGGTGGCCATCAGGGGGCTGCCCGTTGACACCACTCCACAGGAGATCGAGGAGGAGCTCCGCGCGTTGGGATACGAGCCGGAGTACGTTCGCCACATCAAGGCGAGCCAGGGACGACCCGGCTGCGTGTTCCACGCCGTACTCAAGAGGACGCCCGACGTACGCAGGATCTTTGACACCTCCGTGTTTTTATACATGAGGGGTGTCAAGATAGAAGCCTGGCGGGGCAAGCGTGGGCCCGCCCAGTGCCACCGCTGCCAGAAGTGGAGGCACTCATCACACCACTGCCACCGACCGCTCGCCTGTGTCCGCTGCGGAGAGGGGCACTCAGCGCGGGACTGCCCCCGCCCACGTGACGCACCAGCTACGTGCGCCAACTGCGGGGGCGAGCATCCCGCCAACAACATCAAGTGCCCTTCTTTCCAGGCAGAGATAAGGGCTAACAGGCGAGCGGGCACAGTCGCCGCCATTACCGCCTCACGGCGACCGACCACGGTTGCCGAGGGGCCATCAGAAGTGGCCACCACCGAGGCCCAAGGCGTGTCGCTGATGGCGGCGGCCAACGGGCCCACCAACAGGGGAGAAGCTCCCCCCTCCTCGAAGCGGCGGAGGGGAAAGAAGAGGAAGCGAGGGGGCAAGGGTAAGGTACCCGCGCCCCCCACCGCACCTGAGGGAGACAACCGGGCGACCTGCCTCCGACCCTGGAGCGGGCTGTGACCCCGGCGGCGGCTCCAACGCAGCCCGAGGTGAAGAAGACGGTAGGGCCAACAGCCGGCGCTGGCATAGCGCGGTCCACGGCCCTACAACAGGAAGAATCCAATGCCGAGCGCGGCATCACCAATGCCGGCCCAGCCCAGAAGGAGTTCACAGCCCGCGCCATCCAGCTGCTGATGGACCTAATTAGTGCCATCAGGCAGGGTCAGGACGTGGAACTGGTCGTCCTTGATGGCCTAGCTGCACTACTCTCCTTGTATAGTGGATAGACCGTCAAGGATGACTCAGGAGCGTCCGCGACCAACAATGCATGGTCGCCCCCCCTCCGCCGCCTTCACCACCGGATGGACCCAGGTAAGCTGTTCCTCGCTACACGCAGCTTACCTGCACAATATGACTCCACACACATTACGCACACCCGGCTGCGCGACTTGTTCTAAGTTAATGTAGGCAGGGCGCGCAGCCATGACCACACATGCACTCCTCTACAAGCACGTAGACACACGCGTGGACGCGGCCCTCGGGCCCGCGGAAAACGCACACATGGGCGGTGTTACACATACAATACCGCCCACACACACACATCGTTTCCGCAGCCCGTACCACTGCCGGCTAGCTCTGGCTAGTGGGGCGGGCGGGAATCACACATCCACTGTAGGTGCGCTGTAAGTCGGTGCCTCTGTCGCTGGTTGTCTCCCGCTGGGCTTCCCTCGGGTAACCGGGGGTCTCACCCGGCGGAGACGGACCGCCGGGGCACTGTGAAGAAAGCAGCGCTGTGCAACAGCGCTGTGGCGCGCCTACAGTCACAATACAGCAACCACACACATGGGCGCATAGTTTTGGACAATGTCCAACCCAAAGACGGGTCCGTTTTTACGGGCCGAGGTATGGCCGCCGCGGTCAGAGGGCATAGCCCTGATACCGCCTGCCGCGCCCCCTGGCGGGGGCGCAGCGAATTCCATCGAGTCGAATCATTCCTTTTCACCTCGCATCCATCATCCAGTACAGACCCCCCGCCATGGCCATGGCGGTGTAACCCAAAACTCTGTACAAATCGTAAATTATTCAATATAGATGTGAAACCATAACGATAGATTCATTTCATCACCCGGGAACAGACCTCATCCTCAACATTTTGGTCCTTCGAGCCGGATACGTCATTCATTATCAATCACACCATCCGGAAGAAGACTCCACATACACGGTGCCGACCACGTTGCTGGCACGTTGCGGAACTTCGACTCGGACTGGAGCCGGGCGCTGAAGACGATAGCTGGCTGTGAAGACGATCGACCGAGTGCAGCGATCATCACAGCCGGTCCAGTGACCCAGCAATCATTTCATGAGAAGAGGAAAAGGCGAAGGCGTAAGAAACGGTCAGGTCTCTGTTCCCGTCCCGTCCGTCCCCCGTCACACCCATTCATTAGTTTCAATTTGTGTTAAAGCTGTGTTTCGTTTCAGTTCACGCGAGTGTGTGGCAGCCACGTGGTCCAGGTGATATTTGCATGTGAGTACAACTACATCACACCACACCACACCACATAACGCTCATCCATATTCCGTCGGAATGTCGGTTAAGGCAGTAGAAGAAGTTCTTTCCGAGTTAAAGAAACGTAGGGGTAACATTAAGGGTCGGTTAACCCAGTTTAAAAATTATGTAGAATCGTTCGCGGGAGCTCACTTAACAGCCTTACAAGCAGCGGAGCTAACTTTACGTGTTCAAGCCGCGAGTGAATTATACGATAAATTCGACAACGTATAGTGCAACACAAAAGAGTAGAAATTAATGAGGGCGCTGCGATCGCTCAGGTGGCAACCCAGTTAGTACGACCTAGCTGATCTTGATACTTGATTATTATTATTGGTCTTATAGCTATAAATAATGAGAAAATAATTATTTTAAATAAGTATGTTTATTAATTCATTGCTTTCAATAAGTTCCTCATAGATAATAAATAGATTTGGTACGTAATAGTAATAAAACTACAAGTTCACTCAAATATATATTATGAGGGGCGACCTTTTCTGTGTATAGCTGGAGTCGAGAATTTCCCGCCGTTTTGCACAATTCTGCGCACTGTGCTTACAGAAACACCTAAAACAAACAAAGCATGTTATTAACATAAGCTTATAGATACAACTTTAAATTAGTGCTCTATCTTCATAAATAATATAACTGCTGTCAGTCCGACGAAAAAAGTCCCGTGCAAATATGTTCATAACGTGAAAATATTTTAAAATTGTTTCTTTCCATTATTCGGTTGCTTCAACAAATATGGTATAGCAAAAAACGTATTTGGTAATACGCAATTAATTACATTAAATGTTGTTGCCTTACTATCAATGTTGTTAAGTCGCGCTATAACTGCAAGGGTATTTGTTTATCTTAGCATAACCTCAAAAATGGTAGACAACTAATTTGTAAATACTATTTAGATCGAAAATTTTGCTCCCTGAATGTAATAATCGTTTGTAATTAACGTTTACTGCAACTTTCAATAGTTACTTACCAGTAAAATCTGCTGTACGATGGCAAACATCTTCGAAGTAGGATAGCAGCTTCCCAGCTTGTAATTCGGTCAAACACCGCATGAAAACTTAACATTATATCACGGGCACCTCCACGAATTACCTTATTCATGATATGTCGCTGTTTTCCTGTCCACACTCAGAAATAACACACAAAAACCAAAATTCTAATGAAAAAAGAAACCGATCGAGAAGAATTGACAGCTCACGTACTAATTTTAGATGTTGCCAGAAAATGATAAATTTTAGTTCCCAAATATTTAATTTCTACTCTTTTATGTTGAGCTATAGAAAATGAAATCGAACTACTCCTGCCGGAATCAGAAACAAACGCGAATCTACAATACATAGAAGCATTAGAGGCAATATATTTTACGGCAATAGCAAGCGCGAATTGTTTAATTAAAAACGCGGAAATTCAAAGTCGACTTCCAATTGCATCAGAACCACGTGTCAATATTAAATTACCAGACATAAAATTACCTGCCTTCGATGGAGCCTATGATCACTGGCTAGAATTTAAACATTCATACGAAACCATGATCCACAATCGTTCCGACTTAGACGAGATTCAAAAATTCCATTATTTGCGGTCAGCCCTTGGTGGAAGCGCGTTACAGGTGATAGCAGCCTTAGAGTTCAGCCCTGCCAACTACGTACACGCATGGGATTTATTAGGAAACCGTTATCACAACGAGAGGTTATTAATTAATAATCACGTAAAAGCGTTGCATAATATTCCGTCATTAAAACAAGAATCGCCTTCGCAAATAAGGAAATTAATTGATACTATCTTACGTAATCTGCGCGCTTTAAGTTCACTAAATGAACCCACTGTCAATTGGGACACGTTAATAATTTATTTGGTGGTCAGCAAGCTGGATTCGTCTACGGAGCGCGAATGGGAAAATCACATCGGAGCCATGTGTTTAGGTTCACGCGAAAAAATAAAACTTAGCGATTTAATAACGTTCCTCCGTAGCCGAGCGGACACGCTGGAGATGATCGGCGCGAACCACACTAAAGATAAAACGCCTCATAGCGATTATAAGCATCAAAACGTGAGCGAGAAGCGTAATTCGTACCGCGTACATAATAGCTACACTTCTACTAAACCAACGCGCTGTAATAATAACCGTGGTGATACAAATAATAAATGGGATTTACCTAAGTGTCCTATGCAATAGAGAACACTCATTACACTCGTGTTTAGCCTTCCTTAACATGTCCGTGAGAGACAGAATTAAATTGATTAACGATAACAAGATGTGTGCAAATTGCCTGCGAACGGGTCACGCGTTAAATCAATGTAGATTCGGGTCGTGTAAACAGTGCTCAAACAAACATAACAGTCTGCTACATTTGGACGAGAAAGGTAACGGCGCGTGTGTGCGTGCTCAATCGCACGGAGAGGTTGAACACGCACACATCTCAGCGACGTCAACATTGCATCTCAACGACTCGAGCAGCACTGTCGTGTGTGAAGCGAACACTACCGAATTTAAATTAATAAATACTGTTTTGCTCTCTACGGCGTTAATTGAAGTGGCTGACAATAACAACGTGTATCATACGGCTCGCGCGCTATTAGACAACGGAAGTCAGAACTGCTTCATAACAGAAAAACTAGCAAAGAAAATAAATGCGTTATATATACAGTCCACTATTCAAATCTCGGGTGTGGGAAAATCGGTTTCGCAATCACAGCATTCATGTGACGTCACAATACGTGCAAAATTAAGCGATTTTAATACCCAGCTTCGTTGTTTGATCTTGCCATGCATAACATCCAGTTTGCCTACGATGAACATCGAAGCCGGTAATATACGTATACCTGAGTTCTTACAATTAGCAGATCCGACGTTTAACATTAGTTCAGAAATTGACTTGTTGATTGGCGCGGATAGATTTTGGGATCTTCTAGAAACAGACAAAATACGTCTAGCCAGTGGCCCATTCCTACAAAACTCAAAATTGGGGTGGTTATTGTCTGGACCTGTGTTCGCGAGGAACCCAAAACCTGCTCACGTTCGTTGCCACTTCAGTCAGGAAATTGATAAACAACTCCGGCTGTTTTGGGAACTCGAAAACATTCCTTCATCATCATGCGTACCCCTAACAGATGATGAACGCACATGCGAAGAAATATTCAATAATACAACAAAACGCGTTGAAAACGGTAGATTTTCGGTTCGTATACCGTTGAGAGAAGCACCAGATACGTTGGGTGATTCTTATACGTCAGCGACGAAACGATTTCTGACCTTAGAACGTAAACTCAATCGTTCACCAGAATTTAAACGTTTATATTCTAACTTCATGCGTGAATACAATGACTTAGGTCATATGTCCAAGTTAGAGAATTGTAGTCAACCAAACTATTACCTTCCACATCACGGCGTTGTTAGGGAATCTAGTTCAACTACCAAACTACGCGTTGTCTTCGATGCTAGTGCCGTCACTAGCTCGAATAAATCATTAAATGATATTCAGTATCCGGGACCCGCGTTACAAAACGATATTCTCTCGATTTTGCTACGATTCAGACAATATAAATACGTAGCTTGTGCAGACGTGGAGAAAATGTTTCGTCAAGTTCTTCTACAGCCTGACCAAAGGTCACTGCAATTAATATTGTGGCGGGATAACCCTTCAGATCCGTTATATACATACCAACTGAATACAGTCACGTACGGAACTGCGTCAGCTCCATACTTAAGCATGCGCTGTATTAGACAGTTAGCATTAGAATGCGATGATGACGTCATCGCTCGTGTCATCATGGAGGACATATTTATGGACGATCTCATCACCGGTGATGATGATCTAAATAGATTGCTTCGAATATGTCAAAAAAAACATCAGACGTGCTCCAGTCGGGGTGTTTTCCTTTGCGCAAGTGGACCTTTACCTTAGATGCATCTCAAAATAATGCCACAGAACGTTTCATAGGCGAACATGCGCAAACCAAAACACTTGGTTTGGGTTGGCACAACACTAGCGATGAGCTACACTTCGTTACAAATATTGATAACTATGACAACAATTCATATTTAACTAAGCGAGTAATGTTATCAGTAATATCACAAATATACGATCCATTAGGTCTTCTTTCACCTGCAGTCATAATTTCAAAAATGATTCTACAAAAATTATGGCTGAGTAAAATTGACTGGTATACTCCGGTCTCTCAGGAAATTGCTAACATTTGGAAACATTTTATTTTTACGTTAAGATTTCTAAACGATATTCGCATCCCTCGTCACGTGAAAGGTGATCATACTCAATACACAGAACTTCATATATTCACCGACGCTTCTCAAGACGCATATGGCGCGTGTGCTTATCTACGTACATATAGCGATAACGGTGACGCAACCGTTCGGTTGTTGTGTGCAAAAAGTAAGGTCGCACCTTTGAAAACAATCAGTATTCCTCGTTTGGAACTGTGTGGCGCGTTGATAGGAGCTAAATTATATAAGAAAATAATTGAATCTCTTAGGTTGCGGTTTAGTAAAGTATGTTTTTGGACGGATTCCACAATAGTCATGGGTTGGATTAAAATGTCACCACATTTACTAAAAACTTTCGTACAAAACCGAGTAACTGAAATAAATGAACTCACAGGCGATTCAGTGTGGTTACATGTAAGCAGTAAGGACAACCCAGCTGATTTATTATCTAGAGGTTGTAGCCTAGATTTGTTAAAAGATAACGAACTTTGGTGGTACGGTCCGTCTTATTTACATAATCGTTTACATTACTTCAAGCAAACTAAACGCGATAATTCCGAAGTATGTAACTTACCAGATTTAAAACACAAACAAACCTGCTTACCCAATATTCAAAACGAAGACATAATCAACTTCGATAAATACGCGTCATTTACTAAACTCATACGAATAGGTAGCTACGTACTTAGATTCATAAATAACTCACGCCTCAAGTCAGCTGACCGAGCCAATCGGCAAACCGGTTTGTTAACAGTAAACGAATTAAGCTCCTCGCAAAGAATGCTAATTAGACTCGTACAAAGGCATTCCTTTCCAGATGTTTTAAATAACTTAGTCGCTCAGATTCCTATTAAGCGAAGTTGTAAACAATATAATAGGATTTCAAGTCTAAATGTTTTATTGATGAACATAAAATAATTCGGGTTGGCGGTAGATTGTGTAATTCGTCCGATTTTACCTACGATAAGAAACATCCGATTTTATTATGTAGTAAGCATCCTTTTACAATTTGTTTATTTAAATACGAGCATGTACGATTATTACATCAGGCCTCAACTTCTATTAGCTACCATGCGTGAATGTTGGTGGCCGTTGAACGCTAGAAATCTCGCTAGAAAAATAGTACACGAATGTGTAACGTGCACACGTATCCGGGGTAAGACATTAGCACCTATCATGGGCAACTTACCTCCCGAGCGCTTAGAACCTGGCTACCCGTTTATGCGAACCGGTGTAGACTATGCGGGGCCAGTTTTCATAGTATCCAGAAAGGGCAGAGGTTCTAGACTCACTAAGGCATACATTTGTCTTTTCATTTGTTTTACGACTAGAGCCATGCATTTGGAACTCGTCACTAGTTTATCCACAAACGACTATATTTTAGCATTAAAACGTTTTATTAGTAGGCGAGGTACGCCTCGCACTATCTTTTCTGATAACGGTAGAAATTTCGTGGGCGCGGAAAAGGAGTTTCCTTTATTCTTAGAGAAGGAATCGGAAGCCATCATTAATTACGCTTCCAATAATAGCATTGAATTCCGATTTATTCCTCCTTATTCCCCACATTTTGGCGGTCTATGGGAGGGCGGGGTGAGATCATGCAAGTATCACCTGAGACGCATAGTAGGTAACGCGCGACTAACTTACGAGGAATTTTCCACGGCTTTGACACAAATCGAAGCCGTCTTAAATTCCCGTCCAATTTCACCTCTTTCCTCAGACCCTTCTGACCTTACCCCCCTCACCCCCTCACACTTCCTCATTGGCCGACCGTTAACGTCGCCACCTTCAAGGAATGTTCCAGACCAGCCAAGTTCGAGTCTGACACGCTACGAACGCATCGAGCACCTGCGGCAGCACTTCTGGCGGCGCTGGTCCACAGAATACGTTTCGGAGCTGCAACTGCGAACTAAGTGGAAGATCAGGCAGGAGGACATCACCTTGGGCAGCCTCGTCCTCATCAAGGACGACCAGTTGCCACCATTAAAGTGGCGACTTGGTCGTGTTCTGCGTATACTTCCAGGAGGAGACGGCGTGGCTCGAGTGGCTGACATCCACACAGCTGCTGGGACGATCAGACGTGCCTTCTCCAAGATCTGCCCGCTGCCTCCGCAGCCTGTGGGCGACGACGCCTGACTCCGTGCCGGGAACCATTTTGGAAGCAGTGCTTCCAAGGCTGGGGGCATGTTCACGCCTACTGCTAGCGCCACCTATCCACAAGACGACGCACTCGGTGCGTGAGCGCAGCGGCGCCGACCTCTGCAGCTGGGTGGACATCAGCTCCGCCTAGTTCGTCCACTGGCCACTACGCTCGCCTGGCGCTGCTACGTTAATTCTTCAGCATCATACAGTCATTCAGTCATTCCGTTCATTCACAGCGGCTATAAAAAGCTTGCATTGTATCGAATCATTCCTTTTCACCTCGCATCCATCATCCAGTACAGACCCCCCGCCATGGCCATGGCGGTGTAACCCAAAACTCTGTACAAATCGTAAATTATTCAATATAGATGTGAAACCATAACGATAGATTCATTTCATCACCCGGGAACAGACCTCATCCTCAACACAACAAATTATCAGAAGACTTAAGAAACCAAAATAAAACCAGTATATTTTTTAGGTGAATTAAAGAAATACTTAATTTAAAAAAAGCTATTACACAGTCCACGAATATCTAACGGATAAATTCAATATTAATATTTAACTACGAATAATTAAATTTACTTGCAAAATGACAAATACAATTTATACATATTTACTGCTGCTAGTGGACTATTATTTATTTATATTATGATGACATTTAACTATATAATTTAATTTAATTCAATATTTAATCCTTGACATAAGTAAGTTGACATCGAATAATTTTATTGTGCTTTTTAACTTTTTATTTTTATGTGATTTTTGCATTTGATGAGAAATAATAATTATGTTGTTAATATTTATGTGTTACTTGACTTACTTGTATGATGAACGTGTTATTTTTAAGTTTTTAAACACAATGTGAATTGTTTGTGTTAAATTGAAATTGAATTTACGATGCTATATAATAACCATTTTTCAAGCGACTAAACAAATAAGCAATTTTAAATACATGTCGGCGTCGCATTGTAAACAACACGTGCATCAGGCCACGCGGTAGCGTGCTACGTCATTCGAGGCGGAGCTAAGTGTACGCTACGTTGGCGTCGTAGCATGCAATGTATTACTCTTAACTATTGTTACTCTGCTCTTCTTTATATTGTTGCTCTTTTGTCTGAACTAATGTGTCACCTGTATTATTGGGTGCCATTGCTATTGTGTGAAAGTGTAATGTCAAGTACTTTGTTAGACTCAGTGTATCTGTTTGAAAAGAGTAACCATGGAGTTTCTTGCCGGTTCTTCTCCATGGAAACTACCAACCCGAATAAATATATAAAAGAAGAAACTCCTCCCGCTAAGAGTTAAGAACTGACTGACTAATAAATTAATAAGAAGACGTACAGAATTGATCTCAACTAAAAACAAAAGTAAAGATACAAAGCAAGAGCTAAAAAACCTTTTCAAAACATCAAAGAAGGCCATAAAAGAGGATTACATTAACCACAGGCAAAGAATAATAGGGAAAAACTTAAATTGCTACAGAAGCTCCAAACGGGCCAACATAGAACTAAACACACATAAAGACTGGATTCAGAAACTTAAAAAAGATAATTATGAAACAAAAACAAGAAAGGACATTATAGAACATGCAACTGAATTCTACAAGGAGCTGTATAAGAAACCACCAGAAGACCCTTGCGATAAAGAGCTAATAATTTCCGAAAAAAACGAGCAAGAAGAAATAGAACCCATAAACAACGAAGAAATATTAAGGCATATAAAAAAGTTAAAACCTGACAAAAGTCCAGGCTAGACAACTTGAGCAACGAAGCAATAAAAATAAGAGCCCCAGTCCTAATACCATGCTTAGCAAAAGTATTCAATACGGTACTCGAAACAGGAAAAGCTCCTAAGCAGTGGTGTGACTCTGACATAATACTTCTTTACAAAAAAGGTAATTCAGCAGACATTGGAAACGATAGACCAATAAGTTTACTGTCTAGCATTTACAAACTTTTTTCCTCTATATTACTGAGCCCGATAACATCAAGGATAGACAACAACCAACCAAGAGAACAAGCTGGTTTCCGCCAAGGATTCTCCACATACACACATTAGACCAAATACTTGAGAAATATATAGAATATAATCGACCTCTTTATGTAGCCTTTATTGACTACTCAAAGGCATTTGACAGTATAACACACGCCTCGATCTGGAAAGCACTTGCCTGTTGCGGAATAAACAGAACTTACATAAATGTCATAAAGAACATCTACTCACAAAGCAAAAGTAGAGTAAGATTAGAAACTAAAGGAGAAGTGATAGTAATAGGGAGTCAGACAGGGGGATCCCATGTCACCGAAACTATTCATAGCTGTGTTGGAAGGCATATTTCAAGAAATTAACTGGAGTCATAAAGGACTCAGAATGCAAGATCAATACCTAAGCCACCTTTTTTTTGACTGATTTGCTGACGATATCATCCTCTTCGCAGAATCAGCAACTGAGCTAGAACAAATGATACAAAAACTGGACGTAATGGGGTTACACATGAACGCAAGCAAAACAAAAATCATGACGAACCATATAAAAAAGGAAATACACGTGTCGGGAAATCGGATTGACTATGTAAAGGAATATATCTACCTTGGAAAACAAATATCATTTGATACAAGAAATAACGAAACTGAAGTGGATAGAAGAATCAAGTGCACTTGGAAGAAATTTTGGTTAATAAAATTGGACACCTGTATTCTAGTAAGTATGACATATGGAAGCCAAACATGGACATATACAAATAAAAAATAAAATCTTATCATGCCAACATTCCATGGAAAGGAGCATATTAAAACTCACGAAAATACAGAAAACCCGAAACGAAGAGATAAGGAAAAGAACAAAACTAACAGACGCCCTCCTACACGGTCTACGACTGAAATGGAAATGGGCAGGTCATATTTCGAGATGTAGAGATCAGAGGTGGACATTGTAGTCAACGAAGTGGTCTGGACCGGGAGGCAAGAGGAACAGGGGCAGACCACGCAAGCGATGGGCTGACGACCTCATTGAAGTAGCTGGTCCAAGTTGGATGGAGTTCGCCCAAAACAGGAAAAATTGGCACGGGATGGAGGAGGCTTTTACCCAAAAGGGATCCATATCCAAATAAAATATAAAACTATTAATTTGAAAAAATATGGAATGAATGAGCTTTATTATTATTATCAATGTAGGCTGAAAATGATTAAAAGGGTGTCCATGGAGTTTCTTGTCCGTTCTTCTCCAAAGAGATCTACGCTAGGGAATGGGCAACTACAGTACTTTCTCAAGTTATTATGTCTTGTGACTGGGACAGTAGCGTTTTTTTTTTGTATTTTTAATCATATTATTATGGGGGAAAATATAATGACCACCAAAAATAACTTTGTGACCACTAACATCTATCACCAAAAATATCAATTGATCACCAAATTTATCGCCTATTGATACAAATGAAAAAGAAAATACAAATATTACAACAAAAAAAAATGCGTTTATAGAAAATAAACGCATTTTTTTTACAATTGTGTTTTTAAAAATTGTATAGGTACAACAAATGCGTTTATATTTGCTTATTATCTAAAACAAATGAGTATTTTCATCGTCTCCTTGAGTTTTATCTAAGCAACTAAGGCCCTAACAATGTGTACCCATGCGGGGTCGATTGAGCGAGCGAATGGACCCTGCCATACCCTTCATGGTTACTTTTTTATAAACCATTCAGAAGTAGGGCTCCGTCGACCGGGTCTCCCTCGACTCGGATGCAAGAGCATAACAGTTCAATTTCTGGTGGTCATTACCTAAAATAAACAATTTTTGGTTCTAATTTCACAATAAAATGGGGATTAATTTTGATGATAATTTACTAATTCTGGCAATCAAAAGTGATTTTTTGGCCGTTAAATTTGCTAAATCTGGTGGTTCGTTAATTATATGCCTATTATTATTTGTTCTTAAAACTTACCATCAGTTTCATCAATATCATCTAGTCCCTCACAAACAGCTTCAATGGGTTCTTCTTTGAATACAATACTTTCTGTTTGAAATTTTTCAACAATATCTATTTGTTCTGTGGGACTTCTAGTAAACCCACTGCAAAACTCCAAGTGTTTTGGGTTTATTAAAGGATTACTCTGTAAAAGTAATAATATGGTATTAGGCAAGGTCCATAACAAATCCTCCATAAGTGAGGATACTTGGGTAGGCCCAATGCATGCGGACTGTTGGCCATACTGCCAACAGCACAAGTTATTGTTGCATAGCTTGTGCCAATATGAGAGGACTGTTTTCAAACTGCCACATACCTACATGTACAAGTTTCATACACAGGTTGTAACAGAGTACTGCTACCACTTCAGTAACCTACAGTTGACAAAAGCATATCCGTATCAACATTCAACACTCCTTGGCATGAAATCCAGACACACGGGGGCTGAGAGAAATCATTTACAGTTTACTAAAAAACAGAAGTTGTGAGAATAATAATGTCATTTGAAGAATACCTCACCTCATTCATCCGAGCAAATAGCTCTTCAGCTTCCAAACACTTTCTCATGAACCGAAAGCATTGCTTAAGTTTAGCACAGCAGAGGAAACAAGCAAGAATGGGCCTCTTGTCTTCTGTAACAAACTGCAACGAAATTTGTGTTACACTATCTTGTTTTTAGGAGTTGTTATTTTATTTATGCATCTGACACATTAAGTATAGGTTAATGAATTATTGATAATCACTGATATTCTAGGCAGATTGGCGACTAGTAAAATAGGTAATAAGTTTTCAGGTCTCCTTAAATTGTTTTACATCACCAATCATTTCTAAATTGAAATTCAATAGTTTCTAAAGTATCAACTTACTGGAATATCAGTTAGCTTCTCATAAAGTTCATGCAGGTTCTTGTTGACCACTCCATACATAAGAACATTCTTTGATAAACATATCCTACACATTGATAGTTTTTCCATTTCTAAATCAGTAATTAAAATTATTTTTAATGATGAAAATTAATAAAAGAATGCAATTTCTTTGTGCTTAATAGTAGAATCACAGAGCTGAGAGCTCCACTGGTTAAATATTCAAATTATTAATAAACAAAAAAACAGAAATTAATGTGATAATTTCTTCAACTTGACATTGACATCATCATAGTATAAACCATGGTCTAAAAAAACAAGGTCTGGCATTCCGGGAGTGACACATGTTTACGTCACTATTCATTTGCCACTTTATTGCAACAAAACACTAAATTATGGAAATATTTTCGGCCACCATTATGTTTAAAAATATATATAAGCATTTAAATAGTTGTTTTCGTTTGCCTGATCAAACGAAAAAATTCAATTTAATCATATACTAAAGTAATTGTAATTTAAAACTTTAATGTTTGATCGGATTCGCACAGGTAATAAAGGTGGTTAGGGAGTTATTATTTCACACTACTGGTAACACAGAAACGGGCTGTCTCATTGACATTCTGCCATTTCGCCGTGTATCGCTATTCTTTTTAGGGTTCCGTACCCAAAGGGTAAAAACGGAACCCTATTACTAAGACTTCGCTGTCTGTCCGTCTGTCCGTCTGTCCATCTGTCCGTCTGTCCGTCTGTCCGTCTGTCTGTCACCAGGCTGTATCTCATGAACCGTGACAGCTAGACAGTTGAAATTTTCACAGATGATGTATTTCTGTTGCCGCTATAACAACAAATACTAAAAACAGAATAAAATTAATATTTAAGGGGGGCTCCCATACAACAAACGTGATTTTTTTGCAGTTTTGTCTAATGTATAGATAATGGTACGGAACCCTTCGTGCGCGAGTCCGACTCGCACTTGGCCGGTTTTTTTAACACGTATGCCTGTCTCGCTCAGTGCCAGTGCAAATAGTGATTCCCAAACTTTTATTTGTGGACGTACTTCAAAGAGTATAGGGAACGTGCAGGAACTATAGGTGGCAGCACTAAACGACAAAAGAGACACTATGCGGACAGTAAAGGAAACTTATGCTGTCACGCAAATCTCTTCAAAAGTATTATTTTTGATTATGATAAAAGGCAAAAGGTATAAAACATGGGTTCCGGTCTATCAATAATGTTCGTCAGCGTAACATGAATGTTGGCCAATATGAATTTTGTATGTTTCGTTTACTTTCTCTGATGAAAATTGTGGTGCATGAAGAAACGGTGGCATAAACAACTTTCTTATTTTCAACACATGTTTTAATGGACGGAAATCCTTTATCAGCGAGAACAGTATCTCCAGGCTATAACAAATCAATCCACAATCATTTTTTATAAGCAATCACTATAACGCCCTCCGTAGCATTTAGATACAAAACTTATGAAACCACAAGGAGTGCGGCCAACTAAAAACTTTATTGTATACCAATGTTTATAATCTGAGCACATGTGGACTCTTTGTTCAACTGTTGAGGAATATTCGGTGTGAACTTCAGTGCAGTCTAATCCATAATCATTATAAGCAATCACTAGAACGCCCTCCGTAGCATTTAGATACAAAACTTATGAAACCACAAGGAGTGCAGCCAACTAAAAACTTTATTGTCCATGTTTATAATCTGAGTACATGTGGACTCTTTGTTTAACTGTTGAGGAATATTCGGTGTGAACTTCAGTGCAGTCTAATATGTGTGTTCGCTGAAGTTTAAATGGTACGCCAGTACCATTTAATGTTTGCTTGGACGGTTGATTTTGAAGGCTATTGAACTTTTTCAATGCAGAGTGTAACAAAAACAAATTGTGTTCAAATATTTTTCTTACTGCATTTATCCATTTTTTGCGTTTTTACTTTAACATGTTATGAGAGTACTATTCTTTGGAAAGTAATAGAATTTTATTAAATTTACGCTATTTGATTAATTTTCATTTTTGTGGATGTATTGGTACATTCAGAAGTGCAACAATGCATTATGATTAGCTATAATAATCATTTTCAATAATAAAATTAATTCTGTTTACTTGTTTTACATGTCAATGTCAAGTATTAATAGAGCACAAGATTCGGATTGGTGACGCCAGTCGGCAGCACCGTCGTTGTGCACGTTCCCTATAGGCAGAGCTATTGCACTCCGTGTGTAGGCATGAGATAATTACCTACCGCTTCGCGCATATTGAATATGCAAGCTCTATAGGGCTGTCGCGCTCCAGCCGTGCGTAACAGCGTACGTATGCCGCGTTAATTTTTCACGCTCTTTTGACCTTGCGTCGCGTACCTACCTACTCGTACTTCGTGTTTGTTAACTTACTGATTTATTGATCACTAGCTGACGTCCAGCGATTTTACCCACGTAGTTTCCGTTCCCGTGGGAGTACGGGAATAAAATATATCCTATAGCACTCACGAATAAAGTAGCTTTCTACCAATGAAACAATTTTTAAAATTGGTTCATTACCTCCGGAGATTACCCCCTACATACAAACTTACAAACAAATGTTACCTCTTTATAATATTAGTATAGTATAGACTAGTGAAAATGACATGCCGGATAAACTGTTGCTGTTAATAAATGTAGAGATTTTTTTTTTTTTTTAATATACATTTCACTGCTCCATGTCCATGCTTCCCATCAGAGTTTATTTTAAAATTATCTATTTGTTAGATTTCGCATTTATGCTGCTATTCAATTTAATAAGTAATCGTAATTTTAGAGAAGATAAGATATATATGAGATGAGACATAATAGAGTAAAACAATTGTAATTTTAAAGTTTTAATTAGCATTTAGATAATAATACATTCAAATACAAGAATGTTGGTAGTATTTTATTTTGAGTACTTGAGGCAACCCTGCCGACTGACCATTTAAGCAGTGAGACGCCGAATAAAATACGCTAACGCGTGGCGTCAAGGCACAATTTAGATCGTGCGGGCCCATTTTAGGTATTTATAATGTCGGCTTTCTTTAAGATCAAAGGAGTGCAACTTCTGTACGCGCTAGTACCTACTATTATCTATTCTGTGGTATAGGGAACGTGCACAACGACGGTGGTGCCGACTAGCGTCACCAATCCGAATCTTGTACCCTATTAATACTTGACATTGACATGTAAAACAAGTAAACAGAATTAATTTTATTATTGAAAATGATTATTCTAGCTAATCATTATCCATTGTTGCATTTCTGGATGTACCAATACATCCACAAAAATGAAAATTAATCAAATAGCGTAAAATAATAAAATTCTATTACTTTCCAAAGAATAGTACTCTCATAACATGTTTATGTGAAAAACGCAAAAAATGGATAAATTCAGTAAGAAAAATATTTGAACACAATTTGTTTTTGTTACACTCTGCATTGAAAAAGTTCAATAGCCTTCAAAATCAACCATCCAAGCAAACATTAAATGGTACTGGCGTACCATTTAAACTTCAGCGAACACACTTAGGTTGCACTGAAGTTCACACCGAATATTCCTCAACAATTAAACAAAGAGTCCACATGTACTCAGATTATAAACATGGATAAACAATAAAGTTTTTAGTTGGTTGCACTCCTTGTGGTTTCATAAGTTTTGTATCTAAATGCTACGGAGGGCGTTCTAGTGATTGCTTATAACAAATGATTATGGATTAGACTGCACTGAAGTTCACACCGAATATTCCTCAACAGTTGAACAAAGAGTCCACATGTACTCAGATTATAAACATTGGTATACAATAAAGTTTTTATTTGGCCACACTCCTTGTGGTTTCATAAGTTTTGTATCTAAATGCTACGGAGGGCGTTCTAGTGATTGCTTATAACAAATGATTGTGGATTGATTTGTTATAGCCTGGAGATACTGTTCTCGCTGATAAAGGATTCCCTTCCATTAAAACATGTGTTGAAAATAAGAAAGTTGTTTATGCCACCATTTCTTCATGTACCACAATTTTCATCAGAGAAAATAAACGAAATATTATTAAACATTTATATTACGCTGACGATCGTTATTGATAGACCGGAACTCATATTTTATACCTTTTAGCATATTCAAAAATAATATAATTGAAGAGACAATTTTGTCTAAGTAAATTGAAAGCACGATGAGGAGTGATAAGTTTCCTTTTCTGTTCGCATAGTGTCTCTTTTGTCGATTAGTGCTGCCACCTATAGTTCCTGCACGTTCCCTATTACTTTACCCTCGCGTACCTATCCTAAAACGTGGCTTGTAATATAATACCTGTACCTATTATGAATATATTAGTTACACCTCTACTTGACTCCTTCGACGCACGACAAAGAAACTCAAAGATGGCGGAAGTTACAAGAAATGGAATATTGGGATTGAAATTGAAACCCCCAACAAAAGCCTTACGATGGAAGAGTAAAAGAAATTCATGCAGAGATTTGAGATATACAGATTGGCGTCGGGTGCTAAAAACGAACCAAGTGAAGTACAAACAGCACTGTTACTGCACTTTATGGGAGAGGAAGCCCAGGATATACATGCAACTTTTGATAAGGAAAAAGAGGAAACTTATAATTTTGAGAAGGTCACAGAAAAATTTAATGAATAGGTACTTCATTCCAAGAAAGAATGAAAGTGTTAATTCACACCTATTTTTTACGAGAAATCAAAGAGAAGGTGAAAATTTTGATAGTTTTTACACCGATATTAAAAAACTTTGTACAGAATGTGATTTTGGGAACCTAGCAGAAAGAATGTTAAGAGATAAATAGTAACTGGAATTGTAGACAAGAGGCTGAAATACAGACTTCTAAGAGAAAGTGATTTGACACTCACTAAAGCCATTAAGATATGTAAGGCAGCAGAACTAGCAGAGGAGCAGATGAAGAAAATAGAGAATGAACCAGGAACAAGCACAGTGCATCATGTGAAAAAGAAGAATGGAAGAGGAACAGAGCCGAAGAAAGAAACAAGATAAGATAAAGATTTCAGTGATGAAAATATCGAAAAATTTATATATTACTTATCACAACTATCCTGGCAAGAAGTTTACACAGAGCCGAACGTAAACAAAGCTTTCAATTATTTTCACCAAGAACTCATACTATTCTACAAACTGTGTTTTCCTTATTACAAAACTAAAATGAGTTCCAACTTACAATCACCAAAATGGCTGACTAAAGGGTTAAGAAAATCTAGTGCTATTGGAAAACATTTGAGATTTTCATATTACAAACATAAAACCAAAGAGACACACAATAAATATAATAATTATGAAAAAATACTAAAAAAATGCATAGTATGGTCAAAAAAAAACCTTAATAAGAAACTTATTAATCAAGCAAGCAACAAAGGAAAAGCTACTTGGAGCTTAATAAAAGACAAGAATGATACGATTAGGACAGTAAATAGTATAACATCGCTACAAAACAACGGGGAGTTTATTCAAGATCCAAATAAAATAGCAACAACATTTAATGAATTCTTTATCAATATTGCCAATGATCACAACTCAAGTTTTCCAAATAAACAACACCAATCTCAAATCCCTATTAATGATGAATCAATTTTTCTGAGACCGACTACAGAACAAGAAATTATAAATACAATAAAATCTTTAAATGACACCAACGCTGTAGGTTATGACACTATCTCAACACGTATTATTAAGGCAAGTGCTCATATCATAGCGCCTGTTTTAAATCACATTTTAGAAAATTCTTTGACACAAGGAATATTCCCAGAGGCATTCCATAGTTAAACCCTTATTCAAAAAAGGTGATCGAAAAGAGCCAAATAACTATCGCCCTATTACTCTTGTTCCTGTTTTATCAAAGATCTTTGAAAAGATATTTTACAGTCGATTAATAGGATTTTTAAATAAGCATAACATTCTTAAACAGGAACAAAACGGTTTTCAACATAATAAATCCACTTCTTTGGCAGCATTTACCTTAATTAAAAAGATCACAGAATACCTAGACGAAAAAATTCCGATTGCAGTAGTATTTTTTGACATGAGTAAGGCTTTTGATTTTGTGGATCATAGCATCTTACTAAACAAATGTGAAAGATATGGCATCCGGGGCGTCGCTTTGGATTGGATTAGAAGTTTTTTAACAGGACATCAACAATGTGTTGAAGTTGCAAATTTGAATGAAAATCTTGAATCCACTATCTATAGATCCTCTTCCAAATTCAATACCTATGGCGTACCACAAGGGAGTGTTCTGGGACCCTTGTTATTCTTAATATATATTAATGACTTACCAGATTCATTAAACTACGATAGTGTCCTTTTCGCCGATGATATTTCTGTCATAGTGCCACATAAAACAAAAAATTCAACCCATGAAAACCAATTAAGAGAAGCTGTACAGTGTGTTATAAATTGGCTTGAATCTAATAACCTTTGTGTTAATATTTCGAAAACAAAATTCATTAAATTTAGTACATACAAATGCAAACCCTCTGTTAGTATCAACGTTAAAATAAATGATAAAATTATAGAAGAAACAGAAAATATTAAATTTTTAGGTATAACTCTTGATAAATTTTGTAATTGGAAGCCACACATATATGGCGTATGCAGTAAACTTAATAGATTTGTGTATGCGTTAAGGAAACTTCGAATTGTATCAGATGAAAAAACTGCTCGCATAGCATACAGTGGATACGTTGAATCCATATTAAGATACGGACTAATAATGTGGGGCAATTCAACAGACTATGAGAAGGCGTTTATTGTACAAAAAAAATGTGTCCGAGCTATTTGCGGTGTCGGCCCACTAGAATCTTGTAGACCTCTATTTAAAAGACTTAAGCTTTTGACGTTGACGATGTATTTGTTTGAAGTATCAGTATTTGTAAGGAAACATAGTGAATTTTTTAAATTCAAAGGTGACAGTTACACTAAGCAGAGACCAAGAGATCCAACAAAAATTTTGATACCATTTTGCAATACAACATTGATTAAAAACAATGTGTTTCATATGTGTATTTCTATATTTAATAAATTACCAAGAAATATTAGAGAACTCCCTTTTAAATATTTTAGAAATCAATTGCGTAAATGGTTGACAGAAAATTGTTTTTACAGTTTACAAGAATTTCTGCAACACAAAATTTAATTTTAAGATATAGGTATTAGTTTCGTGTGCAATATTTGTGTTATTTTTTATTTAATAATTATTTTACTTTACTTAATAAGTACATGTTAAATTTCACGTAGATACGCATTATACAATAATGTAAAATTATATTTGCATGCCCTAAAAAGGCAAAATATGGTTTGTGCCTAAACCACCAACTTTAACATCTGGTAACACCTATATTTTAAGCAAATAAATAATTCTTATTCTTATTCTTAAGAAATACAACAGAGAAAAAGAGACATACAGAGAAAGACAGAGAATTAGGAAACAGATCAGACAAGTGGAATACATAACATAGAAGTTTAGAGAAGTATAAGAAACAAGAAGGTCCGAGAGCTGAGAAGATGACTGACTGTATGAGATGCGGATTTCATCACAGTGTGAGAAGATGCCCAGCATATGGAAAGAAATGCAAGAAATGTGGTAAGATGAACCACTTTGCGAGAAAATGTAGAGCAAGAGACGTAAAAGCTGTTGAAGAGAGTGAATCAAGCGATAGTGAAGAGTCATGCCGTATATATGTTATAAATATAAGTAGCTTGAATTCAGAAAAGAACTGGTATGAATATGTATATTTTACAGAATTAGATAGAAACTTAAAATTTAAATTAGACTCGGGTGCACAGTGTAATGTCATATCTGTAAATGATTGTTATAGATTTGGAATAAGTAATTTTCAAAGATCTAATTGTAAATTGACCAGTTACAGTAATGAGAAAATAGATACATTAGGTAAAATAAAATTGACAGTAAAAATAGGTAACCAGGTGGAGAAGATAGAATTTCAAGTTTGTAAAGGTAATTATGTACCTATTTTAGGTTTGCCTACTTTGATTACATTTAATTTAATTAAGAGGACTAATAATGAGAAAATTGACTGTGTTCAGACTAAAAATTTCGATTTTTTAGAGACATATAAGGATGTCTTCTAAGGGATAGGTGAGATAAAAAATTATGAGTATGATATTATGTTAAAAGAATTTGAGTTTTTATTTGAGGTCTACCCTCTAAAAATGACAAATCGTGTGTAAGTTAGTAGTTTAAGTTCATCGTCATTTGACTATCGGGCTTACGTTACGTTTTTAGACATTATACCCTGCGTGTTTTGGGCAGTACTTTTATTTGTTAATCATTATGAATCACTTAAGAACGAACAAGTTGGCGGAACGAACTAGTTGGTGGGCGGGGTTAAAATGCATGCTATTTCATCCGACATCACGAGCGAAAGGGATAGACGCTGTAAAGAGCAGAAGGAAGCTACTGCGCGTACACATACACACTCCTAACGCTGAGTTACGCATACATGCGCAATTTCATTGAAGACGGGACGACATTGTAGCGGCGGCGCGCGGCGCGGGTGCAATTGTGTAGTATCATCGTTGGCACGTGCTATGCGATTTATGTTTGAAGGACAACATAAACTCAAACTAATAGGTGTTGGAATTTACAACATAGAACAATCACTCAGTGAAACGTAATTTTTATGCACCCAATTTAGTTGTTATTATGAAAGGATAAGCTCCTACATACCTACATCCTATAAATTCCTAATACCTAGGTAGATACTTACCCGCGACTTTGCGAGACGTGGCAATGAGTTCGCTTGCGAAAATGTGAATATAAGTAGAACAATGTAGGTAGGTAGTAATGTAGGTAGATATTGTTATTTAGTTTAAAAAATAATTTCATTGATATGACTTTATTTCTATACTTGTTTTTATAGGTTGTGCAACTATGTTACTACTTATGTTAAATACCTAGGTATTTACTTAGCCTAGCTAGTTACCTATAATTAAACCACAGGCGACTCCTGATTAGTACAGCCAGAGTCAGGATAATTGCTTTTTCGACAGCGTGACTTTGATGTGACTGTGAGTCTTGTTGTTGATTCATCAAATAAAAAATTAGGTATGTTATTTTGTAAATTGTTTATTGGCTATTTATTTATTTACAATAGCGGTCTGTAATATTGTCTTATTATAAGTACATTTATCAACAATAGGCATTGTGCCGCTGACGTAGTATTGTAGTAAACTAGCGTAATGGATGTTGTTAAAATATGGAGCCAGTACCTATTTATTGTGTGGGTCAAGTAGAGATTTTTTAAATATAGGTAGGTACCTACCTACTCAGTAAAAAAAATATTTCGTTGCTATGGCTTCGTTATAGCTGTTGGATGATTCTCTGAAAATATTTCGTGTATGAATAGGTTGACCTTCTATCCAGACAAAGAGTAAAGTAGGTACCTACCTAAGTAACCATTTTTATCTTTGAAATTTTATTTAAAAATGTGACGTAGGTACCTAACTTTTTTTTTTTCGGATGGGAAATCATCAAATAACTCCTCCTGCTCTGGGCGGAGCAGGAGGGAGTGTCAGACTTTTACTGACTAAAACCCATCCATGTTCCTTCATCGCCCTTTGTGTTCCGGGGCCACGGTATCTCTTTCGAACAGTCCCGCAACCCCGGCAGGCATCGGTCCTTACGGACCCCTTCTCTTTTGCTGACTCTCTTTGAGGCGCGCGTGTAACACGAACGCGCCGTCGACACGGCCTGTCGTCATGAGACGGACGGACGGCGGGCTAGCCCATAGCCCACCGTCCACAGGCCCGCGCCTACGGTGGCCGGGGGCCACGTGGTGGTGGCCCCCGACGCCCGGGGCGTCTCCCACGGCGGCCGGGACGTTGAGAGGTTCTCTCCCTCTCACGTTCCGCCACCTCCTTCTCTAGCATTACTGCTTCGCAGAAGGAGGTGACGGCGTCCCATTCCGTCTCGCTCCGGACCATGGCTTGCACCAGGGCCGGACGCGAGAGGTCGCCGCCGCCGATCGCCGCTTCGAGGACAACGTAGGTACCTACCTTATTTGCAGTATTAATCCTTATCCAAATAAGTATGTCCATTATCTTGACAATTGAATTTAGATTAAAATTGTCTTTTACAGCTTAACATTTGATTGAATAGTTTAGAAATTATCACAGAATAAAAAAAAAGAAAAACACAAAAAGGTGAAAAATAACTTTTGCTTTAGAAGCCGGTGACAAAAACACCAAATCAATCAAAGTGTTTTTATGTTTGTGTTTTTTTTAAGTCTGTTTTATTTTTTGCAAAAAATATTTTTACTTAGGTATTTATTTTTCCATTTTTAGTCGTTCCCAAACAAGCGGAGCTCGTGGCTAAATAATAACAGCTGCTCAGGTCGATCGTTAGGTTAAGCCGTGCTTGCCTAGGTTGGTCTGTGGATGGGTGACCACCCATTACATACCTACCGAGTTTCCTCCGTGCCTCGGAAAGCACGTTAAGCCGTTGGTCGGGCTGTCATTTGTAGATCTTTGACAGTCGTTAGGTAGTCAGAGGCCCTAAAAGTCTGACTGCCAGTCTTACCAAGGGGTATCGTATTACACGTTACTAACTGGGTTGTGGTGGTCAGATAGGCAGATACTCCATGTATACTGGTATTCAGCTGCATCCGGTAAAACTGGAAGCCGACCCCAACATAGTTAGGAAAAGGCTGATGGTGGTAGTCGTTCCCAAACAAGTCGCCATAAATATTTATTATACCTACATTATTAACAATACATGTTATGGTAACAGGCTTATCCACTATAAATGAAACATAACATTTATTTATCTACTTACAACGGATGTATTTAAACCAATTACTGTAACTAAAACTAGAACTAAAAGAGTAAGAGATAACATTAAAATATACAAAATAACAAAGTAAAGGTTCACACATTCATAAATAGCTCTCACAATACTTCTGACATGCCAACAAAATCTCTGTCCATCCATCCGCAAACATAGGTAGGTACCTAACTTTCGAAATCTGGGGGTATTGTACAAATCTGCGTACTCCCTCAAAGCATACAGGCGTGATGTTACGTCATAAACAATAAAAATCCAAGCGACAATGACTACAGATTTCCGTCTATTTTTTTAAGAGTTCTATTGTATACTTATCTCCGAAGATCAGCATCAGATCTTGGCCAAATTTAAATGGGACAAAAAAGAAATAAAAAAATAATTTTGAGAATCGTTCCACAAATGGGGGAGAAATCTGCTAACATTCATAATAAATAAAATCGAATTCAAACGCCACCCGTAAATCACTATCAAATCGGAATCCAAAGTCCAATGCCAGGGTCAGTAAAATTTGAAACAAATTCAAAATAATAAACACAAACTATCATTATAGAAATATCGGTATCCAAAATTCAAGCCAGAGTTCAATGTTATAAAATAGTATACTCGTAATACGACAGCATGACGTGCCGGGCGGCAGCTAAACAAGTGAGCATGTGTGCACCCACAGACACTGCGCACACTCACGAGCTGCGTGCTTCCCCT
This sequence comes from Xestia xanthographa, assembly GCA_905147715.2. Taxonomy (NCBI): domain Eukaryota; kingdom Metazoa; phylum Arthropoda; class Insecta; order Lepidoptera; family Noctuidae; genus Xestia; species Xestia xanthographa. The sequence goes on along the minus strand of LR990654.1, from coordinate 16,398,208 downwards.
CTTCCCCACTGACAGGGGTGGTAACTTGTAGCGAAATGCAATATGATTTACAACGAAAACGGGCGCGCGAAATTCTTTATGCAGACCTTTGGGAGTATGGGTATCATGAAAAATCTATTGGATGTATCTGTTCAAAATAAAAATATTTTAACTTTTGAATAAATTATCTATTCTTGTATGGTTTTAGTTTTTCCATTTTCATACTACTTAGGTCATTTATTTACGCCCAAAGATGAGTTAAAATTAGTGTTGAAATATGAAAGATTCGACGGTCATAACTTCCAAACCAAATTTTTTTTTTTAGTTCTGCTTCCATACAGGGCTAGATAATAAAAATACCAGTTGATACAATTTTTAATTTTGAACCTACACCGTCAAACAAACGAGTAATCACCAGACTACGTTTGTATGGAAGAATGACTGACTTGTGCAACCTTAACTACACTTTTAAGAGCTGAGATTATTATTTTGCGTGAGCAAAACGTTTCAATTAGTGAAATTGCAAGGCGTTTAAAGATATCGGTAAGTAAAAAAATGTTATTAATATGTTTAGAAGATTAATAATAATGTTTATTAGGTATAATGGCATTACAAACTGTACGGAACCACTTGCGTGCAGCTGGTGTGAAATGTCGTAGGCCAGCCAAGAAAATATTACTGTCAGATATTCACAGTCAAAACCTGGTACGCTTCGCAAGAGAATATTTGGATTTCGATTGGTGCAATAATGTTGTTATATTTAGCGATGAAAAATGTTTTAAGTCGGACAGAGACGGTCGCAAAAGATTGTGGCGAAAAGATGGTGAACGCTATAATAAAAAAAAAAATCTTCCATGCAGGTCTAGTGGCTGCTTTACTTTGGGATTTTGGGGATGAATGTCATCAATGGGTCCTGGTGAATTAGTGCAGGTAGGGGGTCGCAATACCAGTGAAGGTTACTTGAACGTTTTACATAACCTGATGCTACCAAGTGTGCGCGTTGCATACCGATAGTAAAGGCGCACCAATCGGCTATTAATAAAAATATCAAGGGGTAATTTGTTTTAAGTGAGTGATGTTATTGTTAGTGAGATAACAATTTAGGATACCTGTATCTTAATATCTTTCTTACTAACATGTTTTTTTTTTTTTTTTTTTTTTAAATTGTTTTTATTGAAATAATTGAAATACAAAAATATTACAAAGAGGCCTTAAAAACTATAGGTATACAATAATTTGAATCTACCTGAACTAGGAATAAACCTGTATCTCAGGTAGCTCACTCAAGCGCTTATACATAAATATTATCTAAGATTCCGTAAACAACTAGTAAATAACTTATCTATAAATATGCTAGGTACATAATTATTATGGTTCTATTCAAAGTAAGAAAAAACAGTTTGTTTAGCTAACTTCTCTGCAAAATTCTATTATTTTGCAATGAAGCATAACACAAATATCCAGGTCACGTTTACTTTGTACGTACAGAGAAAAATGCTATGTCACTAAAATGTAGGTAAAATATACATAATGATTGTATTATAAATTTATAAGTATTAAAGACTAAAATTACAATAAGTGCGACAGTTAATAGGTAATAAACGTCAATATGCTTAAGAGTACCTAAACTAAGTATAACCCAAATAAATAAACAGAACTTATTAAATGAAAACGGCTCACGCGTCATTATAATCAATTGAATTGACATATCTTGCTATTTTCTTAGCGGGGCACTCTAGATCGCCTGTTTTGTGGTTGCTCGGTTTTTTAAAACGCAAGCATGTTGCACACTGCGGCAGCTCAGCATTTTTATTGCACTCCTTAGACTGATGACCTTGTTCTCCACAATGTCCACACGTGTAGGTAGCTTCCCGACAAGTCTTTGCAGCATGTCCATACTGTTGACATTTAAAGCATCTGGTCACAAGTGTAAAGTCCCTCACTGGGCAGGATGTCCAATTAATGTACACTCTGTTTTGGTTTATAAGGGCCTTTCTAATGCTTGCAGTAACTTCAAGAATAAAGTTACACGTAGGTCCTTCCTTTTTACCCGACTTGTGACTTAATTTTATGGCAGTCATAAAAGAGTCACGAGGTAAATTAGGCAGCTTGTCCGCTAAGTTCTGCTCATAAATGCAATCGTAGACTTCTTGATCACTTAAAATGGTCGGAACTCCTATAACAGCAATTCTTGGTTTTCTCTTATGGGGTTCTTCCATTTTCAGGCCTGAACTGCTTAGCTGTGACGATTGTCTAAGTTTTTCAATGTCGTCTTTTGTCTCTGTGCTGATAATAACGCCCCCATTTTTTGTTTTACGTAATCCTCGAACGTGCAGTTTCATTTGTTCCGGGCATATTATTTTTTGGACCAAAGTTTTTGTGTCGTCACTAGACTTTAATTTATTTGTTGGATAAAATGCAATAGAGCTGAGGTTATTTGGGCGCAAGTAATTATTGTTATTAGTTTTAACCATGTCAGCAAACGACACTTTTTCTGCCACAGTTGTTTTGATGCAGTTTTCTTCAATGCTAGCTTGAATTTTTTGCTGGAAATTTTCAAGACAATTCGTAAGGTCCCTCTTTTCTTTCATCACTTGATATTCTTTGAGCTTGAGCCTCAAGTCCTGGTAGTAAACTGCCATTTGTGAAACGCCATGTTCTACCTTGCGCGAAAGGTTATTGATCCTCAGCTTTTGTTCGGAGTTCAGCTTTCCTTCCTGAGCAATGAAACAGACTTCACTCAGGCATTTGTCGATGGAGGTCAACCAGTTACTGATATCGCTGGTTTCCACTGCTTCTGATCTTCCTTCTGCCGCATGGTAAGGTGTTTGGGGTTTGGTCGCAGGGCTGCTAGGAGGTGGAATACTCCGAGGGCTGTTTTCAATATTTGACATATTTACTTAGTTCTTAGATATTTCTCATAACTACTTGTTATTCACCAAAGTAAATCACAAACTTAGCACAAAAATGCGGTTTGGTATCTAGGTCACTGATCACTTGAATATTATTTTTACGCCATATAATCAATAAAATCGCTAATACACACGTCCGCTCTACTTGAGTGTCACTACATTGAGTCCATTGAGTTGAGTTTATTCATATCACTATAATTAAATTACTCTCTTGAATATGAAAAATAACGTTATTTCCTGTCCGACTTAGAATATTTGTCATGCACAAAACTTTATAATTTGTAATTATAATTATAATAAAAACCTAGGCAATAAATATTGCTGATTTCTTATTACAAATTGTTTAATTTTCACTTCCATACTACTACAACTACAACAGCCCATAACGTCCACTGCTGGACATAAGCCTCTCTCATGATGGGAGGAATTTGCCATAATCTCCACGCTTGGCAGGCGGATTGGAGATCGCAGTGATGAAAGACTAACAGAAAACGCTGCAGCCCATTCTCTGGTCTACGGAGGCGCAAGGTGTTCTGCCTCAGACATTAGTCGCCTTATCTGCAGCCCGAGAGTGTAATGGGTTGGTTCTATTCTACTCTGCCGGATACCACACGGCTAACATACATCACTTCCATATTTTTTTCCTATTATCAGTTAAAATAGAAAAATAAAAATTCAACAAAATGACAACAAATTAAAAAAATGCAAAAAGTCAATGACGGTGGCGGGATTCGATCCTACGACATTTGTTTTACCAGGCCATTGCTTATACACCTATGCCACAAAACCAGTTACCAGTACGTTAAATTTATGCTTAATATTCTTTGCCTACAAAATAGTCCTAACCGTTTTCAATCACGGCGGCCAATCTCTGCAAACTTAACTAATTTGCTGTGTACTAACGATAGAAGGAATTAAGATAGATCATAATAGAACAAAAGCTATAGTAGAGATGAAATAACCAAAAACTTAAAAAGAATTATTGAGATTTTTGGGTATGATTAATTATTTTGCAAGATTTATTCCCAATGTGTCAGAGGTAACAGCACCATTGAGACAATTAATTAAAAAAGATGTACCTTTTGTATGGTCGAAAGAACAAGATAAAGCATATAAGACTTTGAAAAAATTGTTAATTGAACCACCAGTATTGAGTTATTTTGATGTAAATAAACAGATAGTACTTAGTGTAGATGCTTCAAAGGCAGGATTAGGTGCAGTAATTTTACAAGAAGGAAAACCAATAGCTTATGGTTCTTGGGCTATGACAGAAACAGAAATACAATACAGCCAGATTGAAAAAGAATGTTTAGCAATTTTATATGGAATAACTAAGTTTCATCAATATTTGTATGGAAGTCAATTTAAAGTAGAGACAGATCATAAACCACTGGTATCAATTTTTTTCAAACCATTAAATAGATGTCCAGCAAGATTGCAAAACATGAGAATGGCTTTACAACCCTATTCATTTGTGTTAAATTATAAACCAGGTAGAGAACTATTAGTAGCAGATTATTTGAGTAGATCTCATTTATTAGAAACAGAAGAGAATACAGATCTAAAAGTAGAAACACATGTAGCCATGATTATGGAAAGTTTTAGAATATCAGATGAAAAACTTAAAGACTTAGTGTTAGAAACAGCAAAAGATGAGGAATTAATAACAGTAAATAAATATATACTAGAAGGATGGCCGGAAAATAAGTCACAGATAGATAGTAAAGCTAAAATTTTTCATAGTTACAGAGATGAGTTGAGTAATATTAGAGGATTAATTGTAAAAGGTAGAAATATAGTAATACCACAATCAAAAACTAAGGTAGTACTAAAAAACATACATTATGCAAACTTAGGAATAGAAAAAGTAAAGTGTTAGCAAGAAATTCAGTGTTTTGGCCAAATATGAATAAAGAAATTGAAGATTTGATACAAAATTGTGACACTTGTAAACGTTTTCAGAATATAAATAGAAAAGAGTCAATGATTGAAAAGGAAATTCAACAAATACCATGGGAAATTTTGTCAATAAATATATTTTTTCTAAATTCAAAACCATACATATTGATTGTTGACGCATACAGTAAGTATGTGGAAATACAACCATTAGATAATTTATATGCAAAGACTACAATTGGCAGTGTTCAAGAAATTCTAGCAAGGCATGGTATTCCAAATATAATTTATACAGATGCAGGAACTCAATTCACCAGCTTTGAATTTAAAAGTTTTTCTAGAGAATGGAATTTTAAACATAAGCTATTAAGTCCAAAACATCACCAAGGAAATGGTTTAGCAGAGAGATACATACAAACTGTTAAGAAATTGTTAAAAAAGTTAATTTATGATAAAAAAAGATATATACTTAGGTTTGTTTATGTATAGAAACACTCCTGTAACCTTGGATGGAAAATCACCTTCAGAATTGCTATTTAATAGAAATATTAAAACAATTTTGCCAAAATTAAATTTAAAACAGGATAAGAAAGAAACTTTTGAATAGACAGGAAATTCAGAAAAAGTATTATAATAAAGGGGAGCAGAAATTTACCAGAGTTGAGAGAAGGAGAAATTGTTAAAATACAGGATGAGAATTTTAGGAAACCTCATGAAAGTGGAGTAGTGATAGGAAAAGGTAGTGGTCCAAGATCATACCAAGTAAAAAATGAATCAGGAAATGTTATAACAAGGAATAGGAAAATGTTAATTAAAGGAGGAAGGTATTATGATAGGAGCAGGGATGAAGGAAATTATGAAGTTAGTATTGGAACGTTTGTAAACGAATACAATGTTGTCATCTGTCTGTGTATGTGTCATTTGAGTTTGACGTTTGATTTTTTTTTTTCTCTCTGGTAATGGCTGTCCAACTAGATATGTGTATCCGTGCTCTCTTTACATTAAAATCAACTTTAATCATACTGTTCTGTTATTGTATCGCCCCAAAACCATCAGGTTATGGGCCCAGTCTATTTGCCGTAAACTGCGACGTAATTATTTCAACGAATTACGCACGAAAAATAAGATTCATCGTGGGTTGGTTTTTCTATGGCGACCACACCGTTAGAAACAATTACCATGGCTTCGATGGGACTGCAGATCGAGAAGCTGCGAGGTATCGAAGATTACAACCAGTGGAAGTTCATGTTAAAAAACGTCCTTATGCACGAGGACCTATATGACTGCATAGAAACCGAAAAAGGGAACGAAGACCCGAAGAAAAATCAAAAGGCGTTGGCCAAAATTTGCTTGTCAGTCGGTCCGTCCGCGTTGCCACATATTCGTAACGCGAAGACGGCTTACGAAGCATGGAATAGCTTGCAACGCGCTTACGAAGACAAAGGTTTGTGCAGGAGGCTAGGGTTGCTAAGAACGCTATTTGGTGTGCGGCTGAGTGAGGCGGAGAGCATGCAGAGCTACCTAAGTAAAATAACTGAGCTTGGGCAACAGCTTACAGACATTGGGAATGCGTTTGATGATGAGTTTTTAGCTGTAATCATGTTGAGCGGCTTAACCCCGGACTTTGACCCCCTTATCATGGCTTTGGAAAATGCAAATACAAAGTTGACAAGCGATTTGGTAAAGTCTAAGCTCTTACTAGAGCAGCAGCGACGTGATGGTAAGCGAGATGATCATCCAGAGCTCAATGCGTTGGCAGCAAAGAAACCTCTGAAGTGTTTTCGCTGCAAGAAAAGTGGTCACATTAAGAAAGATTGCCCAAAGAAAGTTGAAAGCAGCAAACCGAAGAAGACACCCAAGGAAGAAAAGTCATTGTTAACTGCGTTATCTGTGAAGCTGCAGAGTGATGTCTGGTATGTGGATAGCGGGGCTACCAACCACATGACCAACAACAAGGAGAAGATGCAGAATTTTCAGTGTACTAAATCACTTGAAGTTAACGTGGCAAATGGTGAAAAAGTCAGGACTGAAGGACTTGGAAGTGTGCAAGTGCAGTTAAAGAAGGGTTTAAAGACAATAAGTAATGTATACTATATTCCTAAACTTTCTGCAAATTTATTATCAGTTAGTGAGTTGAATAGGAAAGGTTTTAGTGTAACTTTTAATAAACAAGGATGCAAAATCTTGGATGGCAATGAGGTCATAGCTACAGGTACATGCTACAGCGGTGTGTATCAACTAGACATTGTACTATGACAACGAACGAAATCTTGCCACCGATACGGCTCTTTTTGTTTGCAGCATCCGGCCGCTATTGAAGCGCTTATGTACGCTCATTAACCAATAGCATTCCAGCATCTGATCCCTTGTCTTTGTTAATGAAAAAAAGGGTCGAAAGAAAAAAATACAAAACAATACGGGTGGTAAACAGATGTGGTCATCGTGTCCACGGGATTTTGTTAAAAATAAGGAAAGATTTCGTTCGAGCTGATGGTACATGATGTGAGTTGTAAGGTAAGATCTGAGAGTGCCATGAACTTAGTCTGTGAACAGGTTAGAACTGAGGAGTTGCCACTGCACGGTGAAGACATGACTGCTTTAGTGTCTGCCGGGGGTTCTATTTCACATGAGGTTTGGCATAAGAGGTTAGGTCACCTTAACTCGAGGAGCATGAATGCTATGAAGAATCGTTTGGTCACAGGTATGCATTTTGATAATTCTTTGTTTAGTCCTTGTGTAGCTTGCATAGAAGGCAAGCAAACTAGATTGCCATTTCCTAAGAAAAGTCACAGTAGGTCAACTGAAATATTAGGGCTGGTGCATACTGATGTGTGTGGTCCTATGCAGGTGCCATCATACAGTGGATCACGTTATTTTGTAACATTCACTGATGACTTCAGTAGAAAAACATTTATTTATTTCATCAAGAAAAAAAATGAAGTGTTTGAAAAATTTAAAATATTCAAATCACTAGTGGAAAATTTCACAAACAAGAAAATAAAAGTTTTAAGAAGTGATAATGGTGGTGAATACATTAATTTGAATTTTCAGGAGTACTTAAGGAGCTGTGGGATGTAATGATAAAAAAAAAGAAAAGAGAGTGTGAATGGGTGTTTTATGAATTATATTATAAATGTTAAAAAAATGTGTAGTGTGCTCCAAATAAAAATAATAAATAAAAATGGAAATTCGGGCGCCAGGAGTACACACAAAACTATGCCTAGGATAGACTTACCTGCGAGAGTTGGATTTTAATCTTCAAGCGGGAAGGTATCAATAAAAATCGACCATGGAAGTTAACGATCTATTTTATTACCCGAAGGCTTGCTGGTTGGGAGAAAAACACAAAAAAAAAATTCCTTTCTAATATTAACACATAAGGTTCTGAATAAAGGTGTAAAACTAAGAATAAACGGGTGTTATTTTGTGACCTGTCATTATTGCACTTTGGAAAATATAAAATAAGTACCACAAACCATACTAAAATTTTGTCAAATAATTTAAATCCGATGAGTTAAATACGTGCTCATCTTGGTGACCTCCGCTGTGATGCCAACGGCGTCCATCATAAATCTTGGTAGAGGCGAGCGTTCAAATATTTACGTTGTAAAAAATAAGAAGGATCGTCGGAAGAAAAACTAATCGTATAAAGAAAACTAATCGTAGAAAGAAACGCCTCGTACGGCTGCGAACAAACATTAATAATTCGTTAGCTGGAGTACAGCGTTGATGAAAAAAATGGCGGACCACGCCAATCGTTAATACGAACAAATACTATTAAACTCACCGTTTCTTCCAAAATATCCAAATGCGGTCATCAGTAGATGATGCAATCCAAGCAAATATATTATGTCCAAGTTAAAAAATCCTGAAACAATTAAATATCGGAAACTAAAGCGTCTGCTATGAAAATAACCAAAACATGTGAAACGAACAAAATTACAAAAAATTCGCTTACCATCAAAAATATATGCTATCCAACTAGGATGCGGGCAAGGGCAATCGGCTACCACATAATGGTGACTAGATGCCGCCCATTGGAAGCTATATTTAACGATTTCTTAGGAGCGCTGTAATTACGCCATCACCCAAAAAATTGACGAGCCGAAAAGTGAGCAATGTCAAAGTGAACTTGACAGTATAAAATCAGTGTGACCACTACATGAATCCAAGTCAACCAACCAATGAATTTTTTAAAAGGCAACACCCAAGCTAATTTGTCAAGTAAACGACGAGAATATTATGCATCGATGTGACGAGCTAAAAAGCCTCGTTACATTACATCCCTCCCCGAAAATAAAAGAAAGGAACTTTCTTTTATTAAAAAAAGAAATATTCAACCAAATAAACCAGTCTTAATAATTTTATAATTCCACAGGAAAAATCACTAAAGATTCAAAGTGTAAATGAATTCTGAAAACGTCAAACGACAAGGTCTCAAGAATTTAATAAAAGTAAAAAATGCAAATGACTAAAAGTCAAAAACGAAATCTGTGAAGAACAGACAAAATTATAAGTTATAAAAACTTTATCAAATAAATGAAAGAAAGAAAAACTTTCCAATTCTTCTAAACTCCAAAACAGTACAGCTAGGCACTATAGCCGCTGACTAAATTCAACAAACCTACAGAAATTTAAAAATAAAATGTAAGTTATAAAAAACTTAATAAAAGAAGAAAATCCCTAAGCTTCCCAAAACCCAATAGTAGTTCAGTTAAGCGCCATAGCCACTGACTAAAAATTTCAAAATCCGTCTCACCTATCTACTCATACCACAAATTTAAGTTCAGTTAAGCACCATCGCCACTGACTAAAAATTTCAAACAACTTGGAACAAGTACAACTTAGAGTGCAGTTAGGCACCATAGCCACTGACTACAAAGTCGACTGCTTCCATCTCTTCCATCTCCACGAGTGCAGTTAAGCTCCATCGCCACTGACTATCTATCTATCTCCACAACAAACAATCCGAAAATTTCTATCCCCAAACGAAAGTATTAGATAAAGTTGAAGGACTATATCCAAGAAATTTTGTTACAGCAACAACCTGCAACAAGAAAAGCATATTGTGGTCGGCCTATCACCACCGAACTTCCGAACACAATAGCTGAAAGTGGAAAGGAATGCAATCGGCAAGTGCCTCTTCAAAAACCAATCCAAACAAAAACATTGAGATCTCCAATGAGAAATCTCAATAACAAAAGGCGAAAGCCAAAAAATTTCATATTGTGATCGGCGCAACGCCACCAACTTTCCGAGCACAATAGAAAAAATAAATGGTAAAGCCAAAGCTTCACAATGCGATCGGCACATCACCACCGAACTTCCGAACGCAAAGAAAAAGAATGACGAAAGTCAAAAGAAATATCCGCATTGTGATTGGAACAACATGTCCAACACAATGGAAAAAGGAAAAAATATGGCCGGGGCCGAAATCCCACATTGTGATCGGCACAACACCACCGACTTCCCGAGCACAATGGAAAAAATAGTTGAAATCAAGGTCAAAAGTTACACCAAGATCCAAAAATAATAAGGCATTTTGTAACAAAGGTTACAGAATGACCCTAAAAAGTAAAGTCCAGGATGAACGCGTTACTAACAAAGTCACATCCGAGCAATGTCGAATGAATCTCGAGATAAGAAATGGTAAACACTGTCAATAAACAGTAGAAACAGACTTACAAATCAATAACTATTTAAGACTAATAGAATGATTCCAATCTAAGAAAAAGGTAGGATTATAAAAACTTGAAATTAAATTTAAGCTTTTAAATCTCTAAATGTAAAAAAACAAGTGTGAAATTATATAAGATCTCAAATAAATGTAAACACAGGTAAAAAACAAGGTTACCCTATATGTAAAAGTAAAATTAAGATCCCATACAATTCAAACAAGAAAACAAAACAAACAAATAAGATCCTTCGATGTGAAAAATATTTAGTGTGAAAAAAAAATACTTTTAAATTAACCGATGTGACCTAAGTTTTATTTTAGAATGTTACAAAGTCAAATTCAATAAATTTATAAGAAGTTACCTTACATACATCATTCATACCGCCGATAACCTATCATCCATCCCATCGTACATCACACTATCTTATGCGGCCTTCAAACAAAATTATCAAAATCAAGTCTAACACTTTGAAACCAAATTAAAATTTAATAATATCTTTAACATGATAACGCCCTACTGAACCCTTATTTAAATCTTTCAAAACATAAACGTTATCAGAAACTTTTTCAGTTATTTTACACTTTAAAACTTAAAACTTAGGTGCAAGCTTAGCCGAAAAATAAGCAGGTGCTTGAGATTGAACAAAACTTCTTCTCCACACTACATCGCCCACATCAAAAGAAATGACTTTCCGACCCTTATTATAATAAGCGGCATTTCGCTTATACCCCTTCAACAAATAAACTTGAACTTTAACAAAAATATCACTAAGTGAATTAAGAGAAACTGCATTTTAGACAGAACCAAGTTGGCTTGTCAAGAGAGTCCACAGCTAGTTGTCATCGACAATCATAATTCAATTTGTGAGATAACAATTTTAAAATCAAATCAGACATTGATAGTGTCCATTGATTATGTGTTTGAGGGCAAAATTTATGGGGTGACAGGATTAGTTTCAACAACAAAATCATTGTCTGGCTCTGACTTAGCATTACAGTTCCTCTCTAGTGATGCTTTCTTAAAATCTTTAGGGTCTATGGTCAGCAGTGTGACATTAATGGGATTAAGTTTATTAGCCATAAGGTCTTTATTCAAATATCTAGCTGTAAGACAAAGTGTATCTACTATTAAGGACATTAAACAACTAACGTAAGCTCTTCATTAATCACATTATCATATATTAATCATTAGATTTATAGATAGCATTTACTCTTTACTTTAAGTTAGAAATAAGTAGGTTAAGAACCACAGTCAGTGCATTGGTCAGTCAAAGCCTCATCAATGAAGATTATATAAAATTAATTACTATAAGACGGTCTTTGTGTTTTATCGCATTGACTAAAGTTTTATCAAATAAAGGTTCTGAAAGACGACTAGCCATGTCAGAGATTTCGGTGATGAAGTCAGGAAGTGACTCAGACTGTTTCTGTTTCCTAGTACGGAGTTCATTTTCCAAAAAATAATCAAAATCGGGTTTATCAAAACGTTTCAAAAGAGCTAACTTAAGTGCTGTCCAAGAAGGAATCCGAATTCGAACAGACCTGAACCATTTGAGAGCTATCCCGTCAAGCAAATCCGAAAAAGAACCAACAAGTAAAGTTTCATTGAAATTTTTATAAAGAAAATATTCTTCAATTTGAGTAATAAACTCTCTAACACAAGTTTTACCATTAAAAATTATTCTACTTTTCTTCAAATCAGGCAGCTTTGTAAAAGGTGGGAAATTTTTCCGAATATTTTCATTTACAAGAGCATTCAGTGAATTAAATGAAGGCGCAACGTTCATTGCGAAAGCCGAAGAAGAATGGGCAATCCTGGATTCAAATGGATTATCTACCTCGGGGGCATTGACCATCTCATGCTCCACTTCCCCAACGTTCTGCTCACCAACAGCAACCTTACCTGGATCCTCCAATTGTGGGCACTGAACTCCCTTGTCCATGCTTAACTCGTACAAAAACAAATAGTAGCGAAAGGCAAAACTAAACTTCAAAAAGTTTCAAAATAAATCAAAGTTTGAAAATAAAATTCTAAGTTTGAGGTTAAGTATGAAAGTCAATGTGATATTTTTATAAAAAACTACTAAGTTATTTAACGTTGAAAAAGTGCAATAATCACTTACAAACAGCTTAAATCTAGATAAACAAGGTGTACTATAATGTACTTATGTTAAGATTAAATTATTTACTTAAAAAGTTAAACTAAGTTATGAAATAACTTCACTGTTGAGAACAACAAAGAGCGGTCTATGCTATACAATTGTTGGTTATGCTAAGGAAAAAAACATGTTATAAACAACAGGTTATAAACAAAATTATCAATTGTAAAAACTAAACAATGTTTACAAAAGATTCACCAAGTTAAACAACAACTCATGAGTCAAATTATCAAAGTTACATTAAACAAAGTTATGAAATTAATAATGCACAGAACAAATTACTGTAAACAATAGACTCATTAGTGAAAGTGTTAATTAATTAATAGTGCAATAATGACAGTATATAATTACCAGCAAAACCTACTTCAAGTCCCCGTTCGCTGAGCGACAATTGTAATGATAAAAAAAAAGAAAAGAGAGTGTGAATGGGTGTTTTATGAATTATATTATAAATGTTAAAAAAATGTGTAGTGTGCTCCAAATAAAAATAATAAATAAAAATGGAAATTCGGGCGCCAGGAGTACACACAAAACTATGCCTAGGATAGACTTACCTGCGAGAGTTGGATTTTAATCTTCAAGCGGGAAGGTATCAATAAAAATCGACCATGGAAGTTAACGATCTATTTTATTACCCGAAGGCTTGCTGGTTGGGAGAAAAACACAAAAAAAAAATTCCTTTCTAATATTAACACATAAGGTTCTGAATAAAGGTGTAAAACTAAGAATAAACGGGTGTTATTTTGTGACCTGTCATTATTGCACTTTGGAAAATATAAAATAAGTACCACAAACCATACTAAAATTTTGTCAAATAATTTAAATCCGATGAGTTAAATACGTGCTCATCTTGGTGACCTCCGCTGTGATGCCAACGGCGTCCATCATAAATCTTGGTAGAGGCGAGCGTTCAAATATTTACGTTGTAAAAAATAAGAAGGATCGTCGGAAGAAAAACTAATCGTATAAAGAAAACTAATCGTAGAAAGAAACGCCTCGTACGGCTGCGAACAAACATTAATAATTCGTTAGCTGGAGTACAGCGTTGATGAAAAAAATGGCGGACCACGCCAATCGTTAATACGAACAAATACTATTAAACTCACCGTTTCTTCCAAAATATCCAAATGCGGTCATCAGTAGATGATGCAATCCAAGCAAATATATTATGTCCAAGTTAAAAAATCCTGAAACAATTAAATATCGGAAACTAAAGCGTCTGCTATGAAAATAACCAAAACATGTGAAACGAACAAAATTACAAAAAATTCGCTTACCATCAAAAATATATGCTATCCAACTAGGATGCGGGCAAGGGCAATCGGCTACCACATAATGGTGACTAGATGCCGCCCATTGGAAGCTATATTTAACGATTTCTTAGGAGCGCTGTAATTACGCCATCACCCAAAAAATTGACGAGCCGAAAAGTGAGCAATGTCAAAGCAGTGTTGTTCCTGAAAAATTTAGGGTTGCCGTATTTTAATTCTAAAATTGCCGGATTTTTAGGGAAAAGTTAAAAAAATGCCGTATTGTAAAAAAAAGTTTATTTGAACGGTTTAATTAGTACAAAAATACAAATGATGTATGTACTACTTTAAAACTTAATTATTTTATTCTTCACCATACCTATATGTTTTGAATAGTTTCTAGTACTTCTGATTCTGTCGCATGTGGATCATACTGTTTTTTATTATTAGGTATATTAATACACACGTGTTTATACATACTTACTATTATTTTTATTGTTATTTTCCGGGGATCCGATTCCTACACATCCTAGAACCTACCATAATGGGGAACTAAAGATTTTAGACATTAAATTCTCGGAGATAAGGTTGCATTTGGTTGTTGGTTGAATTCTGTTGCCGTTTCTTTTCGTGGCGCTACTTTATCTATGGTTTACAAGTTGGTGCGATCCATTCTACGAAATATTTGTTTTTTATTTACTTTAGTCAATTATCGTATATTTTAATACGGTAATCAAAGAGCTGCCGTATACCGTATTTATGATGCCTAAGATGCCTGAATGCCGTATATTACGGCAATTGCCGTATCAAGAACAACGCTGTGTCAAAGTGAACTTGACAGTATAAAATCAGTGTGACCACTACATGAATCCAAGTCAACCAACCAATGAATTTTTTAAAAGGCAACACCCAAGCTAATTTGTCAAGTAAACGACGAGAATATTATGCACAGGCAGGGACCGAATTACCGTTACTTTTTTTGTAACGTTACCAAATACCGTTATGTTAACGATAAATAAGTAACGATATGAATAACGATACCCGTAAGTCCGTTAACGTTATCTAATAACTAAAATTAGTATCGGTAAAAGTAACGATACTTATACCGGTAATTTATACGCCTATCTCTTTCTAACGATGTTGCTGGCCCTCGCGCTCGCACAGTCGCGAGTGTATGAATCACCTAGTGAATTAGTGATTGGTGAGTGTATCTAACAAATTGTGAAATGGCAGGAAACGGTAAGTATTTTGGTATTTACATCAGGAAACGGTATTTTCGTATTTACATGTAAAGTTTTATACCTAAATAATTCAGTTTCTTTATCACTTGAGAAAACATACGAGTAAAAACACATTATTATCAACGTTTTTAAAATTAATATGTAGGTAACTAGTATAGCTACCGCTAGTCGAGGAATGGGCCATTCGTGGCCGACAATGCCATGCCATTGCGCAGCCATTTGGAATGGCCCCGAATGGCCCATTCTTCGAGGCGGTAGCGGCTACGAATGTGTAGGTACTAATAAAAGTAATAAGTTTTGTATTTTTTCTTTAGAGATGGTAAACGGTTATATAGACGCACTGTCTCCCCGAGCCTTCTCGAAGATGATTGGGATGTTACGTCCCAATCTCAATCAATTTCAGCAAGGCCAACGAAGAAACAAAATCTCGGAGGACTTGCTGAAAAATCCAGCCAAACAGCAGCGGTAATGCCGGTAATGACAGGGAATACATACGAAAACTGCAAAGCATGTACCCAAACGAAAGCTGACCCCAAAACTATGAACTACCATTTTGCTAAATTAGAGGAGTTAAGTTTAGAAGACATAAGACCCTGCATTCTGCCTAATGTTTATGCCAAAATCATTACATTTTTAGAAGATGCTAAGGGCAGCCATGAGACGGAAATACAATTTGACACTCAAAGTAAATAATTACCAACGGTCTTTTTTCTAGACACGTTTAAAATAATAATAAATAATTGACATGTAAATAATTTCGTTTTATTTCCTAACGTAATAACTAATAAATTACCCAGTCACAACCGTGGCGTGCTGGTCACATTTTGGTTTTCACTCTCTTTAGACCTATTTCTTTTGTGTGCGTTACCCTGGCAAAATGTTGTGGATTTGAGAGATGAGACCATAAAAAATAATTAGTGTATCATGAGGAGCAATTTGTTTAATAGTAGCAAAATTTGTGTGAATTTTAGTTTTAAAGTTATTTGAGAAAAACACATTTTGCTGGAGTAACGTTTGAAACGGTATCCTGGCAAAATCGATTTTCAAAAATTCGTTCAGCCCGGAACCAAATACATCATGTATTTGGTTCGCATAGATAGCTTTTGTTGCGTAGCAAATGTTTGTAAATAGCAAAATTTGTGTGTGGTACCGTTTTGGGATTTCCCAGATCTCGAAAACGGCTCAATGCAGAAGATTGAAAAAAATACAACTATGAGACCTTAATTTGTTTAAATTTTCTTAAACATTAGTTTTTGATTTGGTTGTCGTAAACCAATGGAATTAAATGGTTTCAAAAATCAGATTAAAACGGATTTGCAAGTAAACCAAAACACTTGTAACCAAATAAACAGCTGTAAAAAATACCCATGGTAGAAACTTATCACGTCAAGTAAAATAGATTATGTAACTTTATACGATATGAAGATAAAAACAAAATTGATTAATTTTAGACTGGTCGTACTTTAGCGATGAAATACGCAGTTCCCAAAACATTAAGAAACGTGGCATACTTTAAACAAATTAAAATGATTCATGAACATTAATTATTCCTGTTAATTTCAGCTTTCAATTACGGCTGTAATGAAAGTTATATCAAAATCAAGAATATGTCAGAACTTCTCTGATAAGCCGACCAAATTAAAAAGGTCACGTAAAAGCGGCCGCACCATACGTACGAGTAGTCTCCGCAAATTAGCAACTTAGTGTCCGATGTTTTGTACAGTTAAGCAGAAAAACGTTTTACTTGTAACCGATTTTTTAATGAAAGAAAGAAAGAAAGAAAAATATTTATTTGACGTCAGTTATTAAAGCACACACACACATATATAAAAAAAAAAAGTTACAAAATAAGGAGGAAAACATAGTATATGCTGTGTGCCTCACGGCTGCGCCAAAAAGGTCCATTTCAGCATTCATGCCAGACAGGTGATGCTGTCTGACGCTGATCTTCCAATGAACCTTGAAGGGGTAGGTAAGTAACGGAAAACAGTTTCAACAAAATGTATAAATAAATGGTTACAAATAAATATATAACGAGTAAATTAATTTATATAATTTAATGTTCGAAGTGCAGGTACCATATTACACATTTTCTACTAGTTTTCTATTTTATAGATGAAAATCATGTTAAGTAACAGTAGTTTAACAATTTATTGGATCAGAAGTAATTATTTAAAGTCAAAGTAACTTTAAAAAGGTAAGTAATAATTTCAGTAAATAATTTATAGTGTGATTTTGATTGACGACGCGTTGTTCACACGTTGATCACCTGTAACAGTCACATGTAATGTTGAAATAACCACTACAGTGGCGTAGCTTGGGGGGGCGGTGGGGGCCATTGCCCCAGGCGGTATACGAAAGAGGGCGGCAGGAAGCGCCAATTTATTAATTTGGAAAATGTAAAAAAATACTTCATCATCATCAGCCTATTAATGTTCCCACTGCTGGGACACAGGCCTCATCCACCACGCGGGCCCAGTGCGGATTGGTAAATGTCACATGTCTTTGAATTTTGGTTCTAGGATATGCTGGTGGAAACCAGCATATCCTAGAACCAAAATTCACGTTGTTTTTTATCCTAGAACCAAAATTCACACCAAAAATCACGTTGTTTTCCTTCACCGTTTTGAGAGCAGTGGTGATGAAATTAATTACATAATGTGCCTGTCTGGGTTTGAACCCACGACTTACTGTTTGTAAGTTGGGGCCGGCACCACTAGGCCACCGCTGCTTTAAAAAAATGCTTAGATATACGAAATCGCGCGTGCAATTTCATGCCATTCTTGACTTGACATAGAAAACGATATAAATGTTGATATACAGGATGATTGGTAATTGGCAGGCCTTCAAATGGGTGATACTAGACCTTATTTGCTACAATTTTGACCCCGATAACTCGGGTGGGGGTCCAAAACTGGGTAGTTTTTGAGAAATCGATCTTTTAAAGTGTTTTTGAAACTTTACCGACTCCACCATAAAGTGTTGATTGTGAGAAATCTACGCCATTCAGGATGTTAAACTGATACTTTTCTGATAGCTGAAAATTACAGCTTTAACTATCTGATAGAATATGTTAAAATACAACTGAGAGAGACAGATTTTACCTGATCTGATCGACCAGGATCCGACGCATTAAGTCAAACAGCTAACATCACATAGCGGTAACAAAAAATCTGCAACAATGAAGACGTAGGTACATCGAAAAAGCTTTACTACCCATTTTTATTAAAATACTACCTTCTCAGAAAATATCGTTGTTTTGTATATTCACTTAATAAAGAAGTGTACTGTGACACCATTTTGGAAAACTAATGAGACAATGAACGATCAGTTCTGTAATTTGCACAAGTGTCATTTTGAGAAACCTCCCTCGAAAAACAAGAGAATTTTCATGAAATTTTCAGAACATGACTTTTATGGCTTATTTTCCAAAGGCAGATGTACTTTTTTGACAAATTGGTTTTCGAAGGATCATTCGTTCATGAGCTAACAGAAAAGTATCAGTTTAACATCCTGAACGGCGTAGATTTCGCACTGATTGTGCGAAATGTACACCGTTACGGTGGAGCGGTGATAAAATTTCAAAAAAACTTTTATAGTTCGATTTTTCAAAAACCACCCAGTTTAGACCCCAAGTTATCGGGGTCAATAAAAAAACAAGGGGCGGCGTATTTCCGGTCAGCCCCTAGCTGCGAAAACCCACGCTACGCCACTGAACCACTAAGTAACACGTTACAAAGCTCATATTTAAATGCCATACTGTGAGTCGAGGGGTAATGGAGTCTACCTACCTACCTACGTGTTTGGTACCTATCTCCGTCTTAAGGAAAATTTTACAAACTATGAATTAACATTGTATTTTAAGTTAGCATTGGTACTTGACAAACAGAAAAACATTTATGCCAAATATTAAAATTAAGTACGTACTCAACTTATCTGAGATTTTTCCTCAATATGTTAATGCTAAGGCAAAGATTTACAATAATTTGTAAGAGACTGATTTTTAAATAAAAATAATGAACACCATGACCAGCAATCTACGCAACAGTAACAACAACGTACGTACGCAACTGTACTAACAAAACATCCGTATTATCCCATTCATTTTAGATGGTTACGATTATGTATAGTGCGGCCGCTTTTTCGTGACCTTTTCGATTTGGTCGGCTTATTAGAGAATTGGTGACATTTTCTTGTTTTTGATATAACTTTCATTACAGCCGTATTTGAAAGCTGAACTAGAATTAATGTTCATGAATCATTTTAATTTGTTTAAAGTATGCCACGTTTATTTTAGACTGGTCGTAACCAGTTTAAAATTAATCAATTTTGTTTTTATCTTCATATCGTATAGTTACATAATCTATTTTACTTGACGTGATTAGTGTCTACCATGGGTATTTTTTACAGGTGTTTATTTGGTTATAAGTGTTTTGGTTTACTTGCAAATTCGTTTTAATCTGATTTTTGAAACTATTTAATTCCATTGGTTTACGACAACCAAATCAAAAAATAATGTTTAAGAAAATTTAAACAAATTAAGGTCTCTTAGTGGTATTTTTTTCAATCTTCTGCGTTGAGCCATTTTCGAGATTTGGGAAATCCCAAAACGGTACCACAGTAAAATCTTAAATAACTCAAGAACCATACCACACACAAATTTTGCTATTTATAAACATTTACTACGCAACAAAAGCTATATAATCATGTATTTGGTTCCGGGCTGAACGAATTTTTGAAAATCGATTTTGCCAGGATAACGTTTCAAACGTTACTCCAGCAAAATATATTTTTCTCAAATAACTTTAAAACTACAATTCACACAAATTTTGCTACTATTAAACAAATTGCTCCTCATGATACACTAATTATTTTTTATGATCTCATCTCTCAAATCCACAACTTTTTGCCAGGGTTACGCACACATTTCTTTTTGGTATTGTTTTCTCAGACAGTCCCCTAAAATATGGCTTAGGTTTCATCTTTGGCGAAAAGAAAAAAATAAATGGCGCTATGTATGGAAAAGTTGCATTGCCCTTTTAAATCAGCTGTTCCATACATTTTGACCGTGTAGGTATTAGAATAGAATAGAATAGAAAGTTTTTATTTCAGACCGGAGTCCATAGGGTTAGTAACAATTTTATTATGGTTACTGAAGTTTATTGCAAACGTGTTATGGATAATGATATTTTGACCATTCAGCATGGAGCCGAATCCACCTCCGCACCATCGGGGAATCCCACCGATCTGCGAATACACTGAGAATACTGTTGCTGCTGCCGCGAACACGAGTCATCAGGGATGCACATCTATTTCTAATAATGGCGGCAAAACCATCTATATTATTATCTGCAAACATCCCTGACGCACTACTGCGCCACGGCAGCCGCAGCAGCACCCTCAGTGCATTATTGTATTGAACGCGTAGGTCGCTGTATGTCCGCTGAGTAATGTTAACCCACAGGCTGCACGTGTAGAAGGACTGACAGTAAGCTTTGAAAAGCGTTACTTTTACTGGCTTCGTACAACGTGCAAACCTGCGAGCCAGCATGTTACAACGGATAGCCAGCGACCTACGTTCCCTTTCAATGTCACAATTATCTTTAAGATCCTCAGTGACCCAGTGGCCCAGTTACTTAAATTGTATTGCAGTTTGCAATTTGTGTATGTAGGAAGGTAGATAATAAAAATAATCATTTTATTATCAGGCTACCAGGGCCCATAGATAAAATACACAAAATAACATCTATTATCAGTAAACTAATACATATTTAAAACCATGAGAACCTAAAACTATACACGTAACGTTGTCGACGTCGTGTTTCGCTGCGTGATGTCGCGTAACCGTCCTCAGAAACGTCGATATACGACACCCTTCGGCCAAAAGTCCTCCTTCATGCAGGTCTGCAGATGGTTGGTTGGAACTCATACCACGAAAGATTTAAAGTTGATGTCATGGCGCGATTCCAACCTTTTGACCCTCAGAGTCCAGTTGGTCTTCAGTTTCAAATACTGCACCACTTCTTCAGTTGATAGTAGATAGGTTGAGTAGATAGGTAGGATGGGTAGACTAG
This sequence comes from Xestia xanthographa, assembly GCA_905147715.2. Taxonomy (NCBI): domain Eukaryota; kingdom Metazoa; phylum Arthropoda; class Insecta; order Lepidoptera; family Noctuidae; genus Xestia; species Xestia xanthographa. The sequence goes on along the minus strand of LR990654.1, from coordinate 16,377,020 downwards.
GGTAGGTACAGTAGGTACGTAGGCCAGGTGGGTTGAGCTTGTAGATTAGATAATTAAAAACTAACAAACAAGACAATTACAATCATATTAAAAAATATATAATTAAAAAAAAATAAAAAACTCGACTGCTTACAGAACAACTTTAAATAAAACTGAAAAGAAAAATCAAGTTCAGGAAACAGGATATATTGACTGCAATAGTCGGGACCCATTAAGTAATCGAGACTAAAACTAATATTATAATAATAGAACAACAAAACAAATCTAATACAGATAATATACGGTACTAATTTGGTGTAAGCGATGTTTGTATGACGTACTAGTCTTCCTAAGAAATGAAACACTCGTAACGGCGTAAGCGCGCGTAATTTGTCGCGTTTTCGTAGGTATCTGTCCGATCGTTGTAAAATTCTAGATGTTGCCGCTTTGATTAGCAGAGCCGAACGAAAAGACGCGCGGCCCGTGTTCGGTTTGGCAACGTCGCGCTAGTTATTGTTAGTTTTTATTGAATTAACGTTATTAGTAACGTTACTTAAATACCGGTAAATCCTATAAATTAACGTTATGTTTAACGTTAATATTTAACGTAACATAACGTTAATGTTTGGGTAATTTTACCGGTATTTGTCTGGTAACGGTAACCGTCCCTGTGCACAGGGACGGTTACCGTTACCAGAAAAAACATAACGTTAATTTATAGGATTTACCGGTATTTAAGTAACGTTACTAATAACGATAATTCAATAAAAACTAACAATAACTGGCGCGATGTTGCCAAACCGAACGCGCGCCGCGCATCTTTTTGTTCGGCTCTGCTAATCAGAGCGGCAACAGCTAGAATTTTACAACGATCAAACAGATACCTACGAAAACGCGACAAATTTCGCGCGCTTGCGCCGGCTTACGAGTGTTTCATTTCTTAGTAAGACCAGTACGTCAATACGTCATACAAACATCGCGTACGCCAAATTAGTACCGTATATTATCTGTAATATTGGATTTGTTTTGTTGTTCTATTATTATAATTAGTTTTAGACTCGATTATTTAATGGGCCCCGACTGTTGCAGTCAATATATTATCCTGTTTCCTAAACGTGTTTTTTTCTTTTGAGTTTTTATTTACGCAGTCGGGTTTTTTATTTTTTTAAATTATGTTTTTGAATATGTAATTGTTTTGTTTGTTAATTTTTAATCATCTAATCTACAAGCTCTATCCACCTGGCCTACATACATACCGTACCTACCCTAGTCTACCCACCCTACCTACATACTACCTTACCTACATACACAAATTGCAAACTGCAATACTTACGTGTATGCGTGTGCATGTATGGAACAGCTGATTTAAAAGGGCAATGCAACTTTTCCCATACAAAGCCACCCGCCGCTGGCGTCATTACCGGTATAAGTATCGTTACTTTTACCGATACTAATTTTAGTTAATATATAACGTTAACGGACTTGCGGGTATCGTTATTCATATCGTTACTTTTTTATCGTTAACATAACGGTATTTGGTAACGTTATACAAAAAGTAACGGTAATTCGGTCCCTGATTATGCATCGATGTGACGAGCTAAAAAGCCTCGTTACAGGGATTAGGCATGAAACTACGGTCCCACACTGCAGTGAACAGAATGGTGTAGCGGAGAGGGCTAACCGGACAATTATGGATAAAACCCGTTGTATGCTGCAAGATGCTGGACTGGGAAAGCAGTATTGGGCTGAAGCGGCTAACACAGCGGTTTATCTAAAGAACCGTTCCCCCACTAAGGCAGTCATGGGTACAACACCTGAAGAGAAGTGGACATCTAAAAAGGTGAATGTTGCACACTTACGTATTTTTGGATGCATAGCATATGCAGTTGATGAAAATGCCAGAAAGCTGGATCCCAGAAGTAGGAGATTTATCTTTGTAGGTTACTGTGAAGAAAGTAAAGGCTACAGGCTCATAGATCCATCTTATCCTAGGAAGATCCATAAGGCGAGGCATGTCAATTTTGTAGAAAATATGTTTATATGTAATAAAACTGTGTCATATGATGAAAATAAAAATACAGATGTTAATGTATTTGATACATCTGGGTTATTGAGTGAAGACAGTACTGTACAACCAACTACAGTACAATTATCACCAAAAGTAGTATCAGAGCCTACTCAGACTGACCAGGGCAAACAGTCTCCACAAGTAAATACCTCCATAGATGTAATTATACCTTCTGATGGCACCAGAAATCCTCGCAGACAGACTATGTTCAGTTTGGATGTGGAGGAGGATTCAAAGAGTGCGGATAGTTCTTCGTCCGATCTAACTTACATTCCAGAGAGGACGAGCGTTGACTCAGAGGACAGTGACCAGTATCAAGACGCTCCTGAAGCAGAGTATGCCTGGCTGACAGAGATAATGTTAGAGGAGTTGCCGACTACGCTGGAGGAGGCATTGAGTGGCAGTGAGGCTAAACACTGGAGTGAAGCTATCGCAGATGAGTATAACTCTTTCATAAAAAATAAATGCTGGACTCTAACTGACTTACCTGTGGGGCACAAGCCAGTGAAATGCAAGTGGGTCTTCAGTAAAAAGAGAGGAATGAATGGAGAGTTACTCAAGTATAAGGCTCGCTTGGTGGCAAAGGGATATACACAGAAGTATGGAGTAGATTACCACGAAACATTTTCTCCAGTTGTTAGGTATTCAACTATTCGAATACTACTGGCCTTGGCTGCTCAGTATGACATGATGGTTGAGCATCTTGATGTCAAGACTGCATTTTTCAATGGTGACCTAGAAGAGTCTGTCTACATGGAACAACCTGTAGGTTATGTGGTAAAAGGATGTGAGAAGAAAGTATACAAGCTAAATAAAGCAATTTATGGCTTAAAACAGTCGGCGAAACAGTGGTATAAGAAAATTAATGATGTTTTAACCACAAAATTGAAATTTAACAGGTTATCTTCAGAACCATGTGTATATGTATACAATCATGATTGTGAAATCATGATTATTGCCCTGTATGTTGATGACATAATGTTATTTACATTAAAAACATCACAACAAAGAAATGTTATAAAGAAGAGACTAATGGAAGAATTTGATATGAAAGATTTAGGTACAGCTCATCATATTTTAGGTATGAAAATAGAAAAAACGGCTGAAGGAAACTTTACCTTGGATCAGTCGACTTACATAAAGAAAATATTAGATAAATTCAACATGTCTGATTGCAAACCAATGAAAACTCCAATGGAGGTTGGGATAAAGTTACAGAAGGAAAACAGTTCAAAATGTAACTTTGATTATAGAAGCCTTATTGGTTACTTAATGTATTTATCTGTGTGTTCCAGGCCAGATATATCTCACAGTATCAGTTATCTCAGCCAGTTCAACAACTGTTATGGTGAAAATCACTGTAAAGCAGCAAAAAGGGTTCTAAGGTATTTGAAAGGAACTTTAGATTATTGTCTTGTTTTTCAGAAAGGTGAAATAGATATTGTGGGTTTCACTGATGCAGACTGGGCGGCCAATCAGCTGGATCGTCGGTCTTATACTGGTTACATATTTTGTATAGGAAAGTCTATAGTTTCATGGGAAAGCCGGAAGCAGCGTACAGTGGCACTCTCTAGTACGGAGGCTGAGTACATGGCGATTTCAGATTCTTGTAAAGAAGCTATGTTTCTGAAAACATTTATTTCTGAATGTACTGGCATTGTTAGTAAAGTTTTGTTGTTAAATGACAATCAGTCAGCTCATAAACTTTGTAGTAATTCTGTATTTCATGCAAGGTCAAAGCATATCGATATAAGGCATCACTTTGTAAAAGATTTGGTAACAAAGAAACAGATTGTTTTGGAATATCTTTGTACTGATGAAATGTTGGCTGATGTTTTAACTAAACCTCTAACTGCTGAAAAACATCTAAAGTTTGTGTCTCAAATATTAAAATGTTGAGTTTGTACATTGACCATACTAGGTTTTTTTTGTGTGTGCATTTTCTCATTCAATTAGATTTATTTGAGGCCTAGTATTTGTTAATATTGTATTAGTTTAAGGCCTAGTATTGGAACGTTTGTAAACGAATACAATGTTGTCATCTGTCTGTGTATGTGTCATTTGAGTTTGACGTTTGATTTTTTTTTTCTCTCTGGTAATGGCTGTCCAACTAGATATGTGTATCCGTGCTCTCTTTACATTAAAATCAACTTTAATCATACTGTTCTGTTATTGTATCGCCCCAAAACCATCAGTTAGTGAGGGACAAGAAGTACAGAAGCAGAGAATTCAAGGACAGGACATGCAAACTAATATTACACCTAAAGAGAATTATAATGGTTCTTCAGGACTGATTTCTAATAATGATACAACTAAGAGTAGTAGCCGTAGTAGGGTATCAAGATCAGGTAGATTGATTAAAAGACCAAATTATTTTAAAGATTTTGTTTAATTAATAATTAAGAAGATGTATCTTCACATTGTATGATTGTAACTTAAAAATACGAGTCTTCATCACTTGTCTATATATTATTGGATTTCTAACTTTGTTTATATTGTAACTACTTTGGAATATTTGTTGAATAATTATACTTAGCTTCCAAGAAAATTGTAATTGTAAGTTCAGATTATATTGTATGTTCATATTTTAAGGATATAAGTCAGTAGTTCAGTTTAACACAAGTTTAATAAGTAAATAATGTAAAAGGGAAAGATGTTATATGTATAGATAATCGAGTAGATTAATTATAGTTTATGGTAGTGTGGACTACATCCCTATAGATCATAGAGTGAGAGATCTATGGATAGCATCAAGGACTCATGATGTAGGTACTGAATTAATGTTCACTGTTCAATTTATAAATAATAAACTTGAAGACCATCTAATATGTTTTATTTAAATGATAATCAACATCCTAACACTAAATAATAACGAAATGAGATTATTTTAAATTAACAAATGAGCAATAAGATTCTACTATGGTTAACAAATGAATAAAAAGATCCTAGCAGGACTAACAACCAAAAATAACAAATTTACATGGCTATTATCTACATGTATCTAGCCTTTTAAGTATCTAAGATGTTGTCTACAATAAGAATTCTAATATTAACATATTAAAAGTATTTTTTTTATTCTAGAGGCATTGACAAAAAAATCAAAATAATAATGGGTGTCGATATAATTTTTGAATCCCTTTATTTACGAAGGTATTTATATCGATTATCGGGTTTGGCGTACAGGTCATGCAGATGCCTTAAGGCCTTAAGGCCAGATGCATTAAGGCGTTTTTTCATAACTTTCCCAAATCTAGCAATTTTTTTTTAATGTGACAACACTGTCATCGTCTTTAGTATGTTTGATCGTTGACGGTCTGGTTATGAAGTCACTACCCAAGAAGGACCACAATGCTCCAGGCCGCGCCCTGTGAATTTGAATAAATATAACCGAATCTTGATACCTCATAATATCTTAGCGGACTGTTTTATCGTAATTAGGCCGTGCAAAACCGGTTTACTGGTTTTGGTCAAAACCGGAAACCGGACCAATTTTACGGATTTTTTTAAACCGGGTTTGAGAGTTAAAAGCGGAGTTAACTCCGGTTTACCCGATATTGAATTACATTTTGATTTAAATCAACTTTTTTGGAACGCACTTAATTAAGAAATCTTCAATTGAGAGTCATCAAATAAATCCGAACGCAACCTACACCCTCTAAGTGTACGAACACACAGGCGCGGATACAGGGGGGGGCAATGGGTGCAATTGCCCCCTCCTGGACCGGACCAAATACGTCATTAGCCAAGCTTGAACTAATTTGACTGAAATGAAACTAAATATTCTAGTTGTATATATCTTGTTATGGGCGTCGTCGCCAGGAGGAGGCAGCTGCCCCTAGAGGCTCAGGATTTTTAAAAGTTATAGCTTTTCCTGCCTGATGACCTACCTACTACCTACCTACTACCTACCTACCTACTACCTACCTACCTACTACCTACCTACTACCTACCTACTACCTACCTACCTACTACCTACCTACTACCTACCTACTACCTACCTACTACCTACCTACCTACTACCTACCTACTACCTACCTACTACCTACCTACTACCTACCTACTACCTACCTACTACCTACCTACTACCTACCTACTACCTACCTACTACCTACCTTCTACCTACCTACTACCTACCTACCTACTACCTACCTACTACCTACCTACTACCTACCTACCTACTACCTACCTACTACCTACCTACTACCTACCTACTACCTACCTACCTACTACCTACCTACTACCTACCTACCTACTACCTACCTACTACCTACCTACTACCTACCTACTACCTACCTACTACCTACCTACTACCTACCTACTACCTACCTACTACCTACCTACCTACTACCTACCTACTACCTACCTACCTACTACCTACCTACTACCTACCTACTACCTACCTACTACCTACCTACTACCTACCTACTACCTACCTACTACCTACCTACTACCTACCTACTACCTACCTACTACCTACCTACTACCTACCTACTACCTACCTACTACCTACCTACTACCTACCTACTACCTACCTACTACCTACCTACTACCTACCTACTACCTACCTACTACCTACCTACTACCTACCTACTACCTACCTACTACCTACCTACTACCTACCTACTACCTACCTACTACCTACCTACTACCTACCTACTACCTACCTACTACCTACCTACCTACCTACTACCTACCTACTACCTACCTACTACCTACCTACTACCTACCTACTACCTACCTACTACCTACCTACTACCTACCTACTACCTACCTACTACCTACCTACTACCTACCTACTACCTACCTACTACCTACCTACTACCTACCTACCTACTACCTACCTACTACCTACCTACTACCTACCTACTACCTACCTACTACCTACCTACTACCTACCTACTACCTACCTACTACCTACCTACTACCTACCTACCTACTACCTACCTACTACCTACCTACTACCTACCTACTACCTACCTACCTACTACCTACCTACCTACTACCTACCTACCTACTACCTACCTACTACCTACCTACTACCTACCTACTACCTACCTACTACCTACCTACTACCTACCTACTACCTACCTACTACCTACCTAGCTACTACCTACCTACTACCTACCTACTACCTACCTACTACCTACCTACCTACTACCTACCTACTACCTACCTACTACCTACCTACTACCTACCTACTACCTACCTACTACCTACCTACTACCTACCTACTACCTACCTACTACCTACCTACTACCTACCTACTACCTACCTACTACCTACCTACTACCTACCTACTACCTACCTAGCTACTACCTACCTACTACCTACCTACTACCTACCTACTACCTACCTACCTACTACCTACCTACTACCTACCTACTACCTACCTACTACCTACCTACTACCTACCTACTACCTACCTACTACCTACCTACTACCTACCTACTACCTACCTACTACCTACCTACTACCTACCTACCTACTACCTACCTACTACCTACCTACTACCTACTACTACCTACCTACTACCTACCTACTACCTACCTACTACCTACCTACTACCTACCTACTACCTACCTACTACCTACCTACTACCTACCTACTACCTACCTACTACCTACCTACTACCTACCTACCTACCTACTACCTACCTACTACCTACCTACTACCTACCTACTACCTACCTACTACCTACCTACTACCTACCTACTACCTACCTACTACCTACCTACTACCTACCTACTACCTACCTACTACCTACCTACTACCTACCTACTACCTACCTACTACCTACCTACTACCTACCTACTACCTACCTACTACCTACCTACTACCTACCTACTACCTACCTACTAGGTAGGCAGTTCTCGTGGAGCGCGCTCGTAAGTGGACGTGTGAGCGATACGCTGTACTTAATTATTACCGTCGCGTTATTTGTTATTTGTTATACGCCGTCGTGATATTATGCAGAAAACACCAACCAAACACGGATCGGATCCGAACTTAGCTTCGACGAAAGAGAAGGATTGGGTTACTGCGAGGCACGGCAATAAGAAAAGAGAATATGAATCGGACATCGACTCCACACTAATGTCGCAGGATAGTAGGAGATTCAAGCCTTGCTGTTCAACAGGTGCTCTAAACGAAACACTTAACGCATTCCGCGAAGAAATGAAAGTCATGCACACCTTGTTGACCACCATGAAACAGCAACAGGATGAGAAATACGCTGCTATTCAGTCCGACATTACGGAGATTAAAAAGGAGGTAGTGGAAATAAAAACAAAGAACTGTGACACGGATAATGTTATCAAGAACTTAGAGGGTAAACACAAGGAATTAGATCAGGCGCACCTAAAGCTAATTGATTCAAACTATAAAAATGAGAATAGGATGAAGGACCTGATACAAAGGGGTATATTTCTAGAAAAATATAACAAGTCGCTTGAGGATCGTATAGGATGGCTGGAGCAGAAAGAATTGAAATTTAATATTGAGTTAATTAATGTACGTAAACAAGAAGGAGAAAACATTAAAGAGGTGGTAGAGAAGATTGCGAAAGAATTGAAATTGAGGGTAGACGGCATAGAAAGAGTATGGAGAGTCAGGGGTGAGCGAAGTGGCATGCCAGTTATCGTAAGAATGTGTAACGCGGAAACGCGCAATCAATGGCTAAAAAGCAAGAAACAACAGCTGACGAACCATTCCATCTACAACAACAACGATGATACCCGCATCTATATTAATGAAAATCTTACTCGCCAAATGCGCCAATTATTCTGGACAACGAAACAAAAACTAAAGGATGAGTTCAAGTTTATATGGATTCAAGATGGAAAAATTTTAATTAAAAAGAGTGAGGTCGAGAAGAAAGTACATAATATCTGCTGTGAAAGCGACATAAATAAATACATATCTATTAATAGCGAGAACGGAGAGTAAACATATAAACAGAACTTACTGTAGAATAGAATTTCCTTATTTAAAGTTTCTAAATACAAATATGAACTCTGAAGACCTACAGGATATCACATACTCAAAATATGATTCCACAAAGCATTGGATAAATTTTGTAACACATACTGAAAATAAATTAAACATCATACACATGAATATCTGTTCTTTAAGGAAGCATTTTAATGAATTTATAGTATTAATAAAAGACTGTTTACCTAAATTGGACTTAATATGTCTAACAGAAATAAATTTATAGGAGGAGGAAGTTTATTATTATGAAATAAATGGTTACTGTTCATATTACATAACTAGAACGGAAAGAAGGGGAGGGGGTATACTTATCTATGTACATGAAAATATGGAGTTTGAAATTATAAAGAAATATAACCGAAGCTGCGAACTAATACATGGTCAAATCCTCACGAAACACAAAAAAATTGACATAATAACTACTTACAGGCCTCCGCAAATGAATAAATCACACTTTATAAATGAACTCAATAATTTAATACAAGATATACCTATTGGAAATGATATAGTGTTATTGGGAGACTGCAACATAAACATATTGCAAGGGGAAACTGACTCACGCGCCAACGAATACCTAAACACCTTGAGTGAGTTAGGCATGGAATGCTGCATTCAAGATATTACGCGGGAGGTTATCCTTTCAGAGCGACGAGTGACATCATGCATCGATCATATTTTTGTGCGAAATGCGCGACCGGCCGGCTAGCTTCACGCCTACGTACTAACGACCACTGTGTCTGATCACTACTTAACGGGACTGTCGATCGAAGTAAATAAACAGCTGATGCCTCCTTGTTATCGCACGACACTTAATAACGAAGCGGTTAAAACTAAGTTATGTAAGGTAGAATGGACTAATCTCATGTGTATTGAAGACCCTTTAGAGCTGTATAACCAAATGTGTATTCTTTTTAGCAACATTTACAGTACGTCGGAAACAAAAAAGCTAGTTAAACAGAGGGGATCTAACATCTGGGTTGATAAAAATATGCAAAAAATATTAGAAACTAAGGACGCATTGTTTAGAAAATGGAAAGCAAATCCTAAAAATATGTCACTACGATTAGAGTATACAAAATATCGAAATAAATCAAATAAAGCTATAAATGTTGCTAGAAATGCACACAGGCGCCAAGAGTTGAAAAACTGTAACGGAGATATGAGAAAAGTGTGGGAGTGTGCGAACAAGTGGCTTGGTAGAAAAAAGTTAAATGTTGATGACGTGATTCAAAAGTATTTTGTAAACAGTAACGAGAAACTGGAAAGCGTATGTAATAATTTCTGTTATACTTTTACTAACGAAATTGGTTCTTTAAAACAGAACCATTTATGTAACCATTTGTTTTATGAAAGATGTGAATACGTAAAAGAAAGTAATGTAAGTTTTAGATTTAAAAAGGCCTGCCCTAGAGATATATGTTTAATAATAGATAAGTTAAGCTGCAGCAAGTCCCCAGGCTCTGATGGCATTCGAGTACAGGATTTAAAAACTATTAAGTTCCCTATCAGCCAAGTTCTTGCACATTTCATTAATAAGTGTATAGAGCGACAGGTATACCCTAATGAGTTAAAGACCTCAATTATTAGACCAATTTTTAAGGGGGGGAAACACAAAGAGTACACACATTATAGGCCCGTCGCAATATTGAGTGTAATTAATAAATTTTTTGAAAAAGTAATTGTAGGGCAAATCACAAAGTTTTTAGAAAATAATAATATATTAACAGATATTCAGCACGGTTTTAGGCCAAATAGAGGCACAGCAACGGCATTATGTAAGTTTACAGATGACGTAAACACCTCACTGAATAAAAAAGAGGTGGTTCTATTGACCTTTATTGATTTTAAAAAAAGTCAGAGGCAGAACACCTTGCGCCTCCGTAGACCAGAGAATGGGCAGCAGCGTTTTCTGTTAGTCTTGCATCACTGCGATCTCCAATCCGCCTGCCAAGCGTGGAGATTACGGCAAATCCTCCCATCATGGGAGAGGCTTATGTCCAGCAGTGGACGTTATGGGCTGTTGTAGTAGTGTAGTAGTGATTTTAAAAAAGCCTTCGATACTTTGGAGCATGAGGGCTTGCTGCAGGCCATGGACGAGTGTGGGATACGGGGTCCTGTAAAAGGGTGGTTCAGGCAGTATCTAGATAATAGATATCTTAAAGTTAGGGTTAAAGGAGTAGACAGTAACCTCGGTAAAGTCGATTACGGAGTGCCGACCGGGTCAGTTTATGGACCGATAGGGTATATCATGCACGTCAACAGTATGGTCAATGTCATTAAAAATTGTAATGCATACATGTATGCAGACGATACGTGCTTGACATACAGCGGTCGGGACTGTGAACTGATCCAGTCGGCAATGCAAGAAGATTTAGATAATGTGGTCAAATGGGCGCACGATAATGGTATCCTTATTAATATAAATAAAACCAAGTGTATGTTGATATCGTCCCCGTATAACCACATAGCTAAAAGTGCCTGTATCTCGATAAAAGGCCACTCGTACGAATGCCTTCACGATAGCAATGCAAACTGCCAATGTGAGTGTATTGAGTGTGTGGCGAAATACAAATACCTAGGATTATTAATCGATGAGCGATTCACATGGGACGCACACGTAGACACGGTATGTAACAGACTACGCTCCGTACTAGGGAAATTTAACCATTTAAAATATATAGTTAGTAGGCGGGTACTGTATATTCTTTACCATGCACTTGCAGAGGCAACAATAAACTACGGTTTGGGTGGTTATGGACTAACGTTTCCGGTACATTTAAATAAAATTAAACTATTGCAAATTCGATTATTAAAATTACTAGTAAACAAGGCAACTAAGGATAGCGTTAATAAGGAGTACGAAAAATTATTTAAAATTTGTAAAATATTACCCATACAGAAAAAAGTAAAAACAACTATAATTTTAGAACAGCACAACAAAAACGAACACAAAGTAAAGAAAGTGTATAACCGACCAACCCGGAAAGCGACACAGAGAAACAAATACTCGGTCCCCAAGGTGAGGAATTACTTTGGTCAAAGGACGCGGCAATGGCTAGTTCCAACATTATTAAATGAATTACCTAAGGAAATTTCCACCGAAACTGTATCTAAAAATGCCTTAAAAAATATCCTGCGTAAGCACTATTTGGGTCTATGTCCCTAGCGCTGGAACCTAAATTGTTATTGAGTCACTTCACTTGGCGTATTAGTCCGGAGATTCGCGTTACTTGCTTATGGAAAGTATAGCTTAGTCTTATCGAAATAAAGTTCATTTTTTAGCGGCTGGGTTGGGCGAATGTCTGTGCGGGTACGTCGGGTGAAGTGTAGGTACATAATATTATGTACATAACGAGAGAATGATGGGTCGGCCATGCTAGCATGCGCGCGCGTCGGCGTCGTGCCGCTGGCGATCGGGCGGCCGCTGTGGTGTATCATCTCAGTCGCGCTGGGTAGCTCGTCTCCCACCGCGGGGGGGGGCTGCATCGGTGGTCGGGACTCCAGGGCCTCAAGTCTGCTATTACAATAGTGTCAGAATAGTCGTTCATTGATCTCATAATTGTCGATTTTGACAAGTTTGGTAATCTACTAATTTAGTGGCGTCATTATGGCTTTCCAATGAACAACCACTGACACTCCATTGAAAGAAATGGCATAGAATGGTAATCTCGTACACAATGACAAATGAATGACTGACATAAGCGGTAATCTGCTAAAATTTTGACAGTTCCTTTGGATCATTGACTTATCATTGAAACGTCATTGTGCGGTCATGGTTTTTAATTCGATCGTGGTTGTGGATTATTGAATGGAGACAATGAATTCACTACGAACAAAATATTCTCGAGCCAGCCAACGCAAATCAAGTCTGCTATTACAATAGTGTCAGAATGATCTATCGTTGATCTTCTATTTGTTGATTTTGACAAGTTTGGTAATCTACTAATATAATGGCGTCATTATGGCTTTCCAATGAACAACCACTGTTTTAGAATGGTAATCTCGTACACAATGACTAACATAGAGCGGTAATCTGCTAAAGTTTTGACAGTTCTTTTGATCACTAACCTATCAGTGGAACGTCATTGTGCAATCATTGCTTTTATTTCGATCGTGTTTGTGGAATATTGAATGGAGACAATGAATTCACTACGAACAAAATGTTCTCGAGCTAGCCAACGCAGTGGATGCTAGAGAAAGAAGATGGGCGGAATGCAGAAGACGTCGTCGTGCCCTTCGCTTGACGCGAATGATGGACGTTTTGGGAGAGTGGATGTTTTGGGAGAGTAGACGTTTTGAGCCTAAAGGGATTATTTGAACCCTTTTAAGATATTCCCGAGGCGGAATTTGTAAAGTCGTTTCGCCTTGGAAAGAACTCATATGGAGGTTAATAAATTGAAGAACTCATTCCCCATTGCAGCGTATTAGAAGCATGTTTCAGGTAAAGACCCATTATTATAAGCAATTTATTGTTTTAGATACTCAATAACAATGATTAGATGCAATAGTTTATAAATGTCAAGAACAGTATTAATTAAATAAAAGTTAAGTTACCTGCGGTTGTACTTATAAAAGTAAATTGATTTTTTCAGGTTGCAGTTCATGCTTTACATTATAGTCGAACAACTGCAGGCAAGATTGTGAATGCATGTTACATATTGCACAACATTCCATACATGGCAAGAGCACCGTTGCCACCTGATGAAGTTTATCTTGAATTACTTGGCTTGCAATAGGTGATTTACATTCCACATTTCACTTAGAATGATGATGGAATTTAAAATAATACTGCTATGTTAAAAATCAACATTTAAAATAATCTTTATTTCTCATAAACTAAATATTTATTTAACATTTTAAACTGGAATTTCAAGTCAATTGAAAAACCTGAAATGTAAATATAAGTACTACATAAAACAAAAGACAAGTTACAATATCTAATGTAATAATAATAACAAATCAAAATCAGTCTTCATACAAATCAAAAAGATCTTCAATATTTTAATTTTAATCATCATTTGAATAACAAATCACAATTATTACCTTTTAATAAAAATAATAACATGTCATTAATCACTAATCTGTCTTTTAATTTAGGAGGAAAATAATAATGCAGCACCTAATTATCAAAACCATCAAAGGGTGAATCGGGATCATCTTGAAGGTCGGGCACTGCAGCAGGCTCTTCTTGACAGACTGTGGAGAAATGCATAAATTAAATTAGCAGGTATGTACTGTAAACCTACCTTAATGTTCTAATGAAGTACGAAAATGCTCTAAGTATTAATAAAATGATTTAACTCTTTGTTACAGATCCACAGTGACCACAGTATTGACAAAATATGATTTAACGTTTCAAGCCCGGGAACAGAACATTGTTATTCCTGTAATTACGGGTATAATTATAGGTTAAAATAAATTAATACTCTTTTTATAAACACTGTTTCATTTAATCATTTTGTCATGACATTATAATTCTGCAGAGTTTGTGTGAAAACAAAATTAAGTTTAATACAAAAGTTGCAACTTCTTTTATAGCATGTTGTGTAACCTAGCGCTTAGTATCAGAGTTACAATCAAGATGTCAGATTCTGGCCAATGTACTACTACTGATTGAGCCTAAACCTAACACAAGCTTATAAGCTTAGATGGAGGGGTCATATTAATTATTATAATTTTTATTGTTTTGTTTTCAATGCTCCATAATACTTATTGTGGGTATGTTGGTAGCACACACAATGAGTAGAAGTTCCAATTTTGGGTGAAACCATTACCTAAAGGTGAATGACTTACCTATAAATCAACAGTAATTAGTAATTACCTTTTTTGGCACACAGTGGCCTCTATGGATCACCATTTTTTCTGTGGTGGAGCTGTCCATCAATGCAGCAGCTGAGTTGTTGATGGCCTGCCCGAGCATGTTTTAAAGTCGCCTCGTTCCTGGCTTCAATAGCATCCAGCCTTGATTGAGCAACTTCGAGAGGGTACATGGTCTGTTTCTATAAAAATATATATTTTGTAACATCGGGCGACATACTTTGCCCATAAAGTGGGGCGTTAATGGTCAAAACAAATAATTGCAAGATCTTTACCTTCGATAAACTTCGCCCTTCATTGGTGGTTTTACAAATAATCAAGTGGAGCCGAAATTTGCTCAATTATCACCATTTTGTATAAAATCAATAAATATAGGCTTCTCGGTCAGTGGGTCGTCTTAGGGGTAAAAATATACAAACAAAAATCTAACTAGACAATCAAATGAAAATAAATACAATAACAAAACACCGTCCGCTAGATACAAAAACAAATAAACGTCAGTAAACAGTAATGCCACATTTGACTTTGACATATAAACAGATAAAATATTAAATTTACATTAATCCGCGTTGAAAATTTTAATGTTTTTTCCTATTTACGAACTTTTTATTAATTCAGATGGCTTAAAACACTAATAAATAATATGTAAATAAATAAATAAATGAAATCTGGCATGAATAAATGTTCAAATGTAATAGTAGTTTTTCGAAAATCATTTCTACTAACGGGTCTTATATTAATGGCAATACAACAAAGTCATTACAACACGAGACCATTGTCCGGACAATGATCGATCACTATGAATTTAGCAGACTACGAACTTTTACCAAAATGACGATAGGATCGTGTTGGACTGACGAAGAGCGTTATCTAAAGAGCATTATTCTAAGCAATTGTTCTAAATACTCATGATGAGTGATTATTAGAATAAAAAATAGAAAATAGAATTAATTTCTTACTTTATAAATTTAGATGCTCTATTTCTTGTATATGTCAAGAACAGTAATTAAATATAAGTTAATCTACGTTTACCTATATAAATAAATATTAAATATTGCTCGACATTACACACAGCGCCATCTAGTGCCACACTAAGCAACGAGGCTTGTATCGTGGACACCAGATCAGATAGTTAATATACTACATAGATACTTTTTGTTTGTAAATACATACTTATTATACATATAAACATCCATGACTCGGAAACAAATGTCCATGCTCATCACACAAACATTTGCTCCGACCGGGATTCGAACCCGGAACCCTAAGAACGTAAGGCAGCCTTACTACCACTGCGCCAATCGGGTCGTCCCAATGCAGCCAAATGCCAAATGCAGCTAGGTAAAAAAGTAAATTGATTTTTTGCAGGTGTTTGCAGCACACATGCTTTACATAGGGCTGCTTTACACCGGGGCAACCAACGATATTCTGTTAAACAGATATGTTGTGAGCGCGCAATCGTGAAGAGTCAAAAACGTGCCAATTGGCCTGTTTTGCCTTTATTCTGCGTTACTGCGTGTATGTGAGCTGGCTCTGCCCCGCGGCACACTTTTTTCCGTGGTTTTGTAGGTGTAATAACATATCTGTATAATATGGCTAGTTTATACTTTACACCGGGGCGACACTGTGCGGCATTGCAGCATGCCACAAAGGCGCATGCTACAATAATTTAAAATGTTGCACATTGTGCGGCATTGCAACAACTTGCGTCATGTATCAGACTGTCACAGCTTCTATCCAAACACTATGGATTCCATGCCACAATCTTGGTGCGTCATACAGTTTATAGGTTATGTTTGGGATGCTTTGAAAATTATCTATGCACGATGTTGCCTCGGTGTAATATAGTCTGCGGCATACCGCAATGAGGGATTTTCTTTTTAGCTCTTCCCTAGTCGCTGGATAGATGGCGCTAGGGGTAAGTATGATAATGCAAGGAACGGAACCTAAAAAACTGATTTTAGCAAAGCACGAGAAATGTTGGTTATATTCGGAAGGTTAAGCAAATGAAAGTATCAGTCAACGAGAGTATGTGACGTGACACAATGTTTTTTTTTTCAAGCGTTTTGGCTTTGGCATAGTAAGTTCAACGCCATCTATAGAGTTCTTGGAAACTAAGTTTTTTTTTAAAACCTCAAAAGGAAAACCTCTCATTGCCGCTCACCGTGGTTAATTGCATCATACCAAAAGATGACGCACGCCACAATATGTAGCTCGCTGCAATGCCGCACAGTGATGCCCCCGGCGTAAAGCTACCTTTAGAATATCATTGGGGGCAACACTGTGCGGCATTGCAGCATGCTACATGTTGTGGCGTGCGTCGTATTATGGTGTGCTACAAATAACGCTACAATGCAGCAATTGCGGTATGCGGCAGCGTATTTTACGCCGAGGCAACATCGTGCCTTTTTCAAAGTATCATGCTGTATATTTTATTGGAGTGTTTTGGTCTACCAACTTGATTGATCGAGGGGACAAGACACCGTAGATTATGGCTGATGAAGTAACTTTAGCAGCATGACGCAAGGTGATGCCAAGCCACACGATTCTTGCCACAATGTGCAACATTTTAAAATATTGTAGCATGCGGCCATGTGGCATGCTGCAATATCGCATAGCGTTGCCCCGGCGTAAAGCAGCCTTTAGAGTTCAACAACTGCAGGCAAGAATGTAAATGCATGTTACCTATGGGTTAAAATCATCATCTGCCTGCCTAGCCTTTTCCCAACTATGTTGGGGTCGGCTTCCAGTCTAACCGGATTCAGCTGAATACCAGTATTTTACAAGGAGCGACTGCTTAACTGACCTCCACAACCCAGTTAGTACTGGGAAATACGATACCCCTTGGTAAGACTGGTTGTCAGACTATATGGGCCACTGAATACCTACCTGTAACGACTGTCAAAGATATACAAATGACAGCTGGGACCAACAGCATAACGTGCTTTCCGAGGCACGGAGGAAACTCGGTGTGTAAGGGTGGTCACCCATCCGCAGACCAACTTAGGCAAGCACGGCTTAACCTAAAGATTGACCCGAGCGGCTGTTATTACTTAGCCACGAGCTCCTCCACATAAGGGTTAAAATATACAAACAAAAATCTAACTAGAACACTCAAATGAAAATAAATACAATAACAAAACACCGGCCGCTAGAAACAAAAACAGATACACGAGAGTAAACTATAATGTCACATTTGACTTTGACATTTAAACAGATAAAATATTAAGTTTTACATTAATCCGCGTTGAACATTTTAATGTTTTTTCCTATTTACGAACTTCTTATTAATTCAGATGGCATAAAACACTAATAAATAATATGTAAAAATATATAAAATGAAATCTGGCATGAATAAATGTTCAATTTTAATAGTAGTTTTTCGAAAATCATTTCTACCACCGGGTTTTAAAAATGGCAATACAACAATATCATTCCAACACAATTCTATTACGAGACCATTGACCGACCAGTGATCTATCATTATGAACTTAGCAGACTATGAACTTTTACCAAAATGACAATGGCGTCGTGTAGGAATGACGAATTTTATAAAAATAGCAGACTTGGGGCCCAGGGGCACGTGCTTTCGTCGCGCGTGGTGGGATGGTGGGCATGTCGATATGAGCTGATGTATAGACGCCAGTGTACATGTACGGATACTCGAGCTGTAGATCAGTATAATTATCGGCGATACGTACGTCTGTGTAATAAGACTAAGTATGTGTTCCCTTACCGTTTATCTTTTATAATAATGTACTATTGTTAGGAAACAAAGAGCTGTGTCCACGAGAACACTGCCGACAAACTGTCCTGCAGTTTGGCAGACGATTGTTGTTATAACTTATAAGTAACTTTTTGTTGAAATAAATAAATAAAAAACTACCTACCTACTACCTACCTACTACCTACCTACTACCTACCTACTACCTACCTACTACCTACCTACTACCTACCTACTACCTACCTACTACCTACCTACTACCTACCTACTACCTACCTACTACCTACCTACTACCTACCTACTACCTACCTACTACCTACCTACCTACTACCTACCTACTACCTACCACCTACCTACCTACTACCTACCTACTACAGAATAAATCTTAGAAATTGTATTCGAAAATAGAAACTTTTTTTTTTTCACGTTTTCATTGTTTTTAAAATGTATTCTGCTATTCAGTGCGGAGACAAATTCAACGAAACAAAAACCATGAAAATTGATCCAGCAGATCTCGAGTTATAAGTGTTGTAACAAACCCGTCTTTGTTTTATGTATATAGATAGATAGGTATAGATAGTTCGCTAATTAAAAAAACTCTGTTTCACTTCAACTCAAAATGCTGAAATGATTATTTTTCAGTAAACGTGATCTCCAATTATTTGGAAGACTGTAAACTTTTTTTTTGTAACAACAATATGGTGTTCTTTGTTATTTTTAAGAAATCTCTTCCTGATAAAAAAAAAGCTAAGGCCCACGGCCGGCCGTGCCGCGCCGCCGCCGCCGTGCAAATTTCCTAGCTACGCCGCCGCCGCGGAATTGGCCATCGGCGCTCATATCTAGATGCCATAGAATGGTATTATACGTAATAAATTTTAGCGTAATTGTTTAACCCTGCGAAAAAACATTTATCAAAAAGGCTCCTTTTTTCTACTTCTGGATTGGCACACCTATAGGATTTTGGAATGATCGATCTATACAATAGACAGAGCCTCATGAAATAAATTAGGAACCCCTTGCCCCGAAGACCTATATATGCAATTAAAGCATAATTATCTGAGGCAATGTTGTAAAAAATTCAAGCTCGCTACGCTCGCTCTTGAAGCCTAGTTTTTCATGAGTCCTTAACTTTGTCTATAAGACGCCTAGGTAACTCCAGTAGGTCGGTACGAAGAGTGTTAAAATTTTCGAGCTCGCTTCGCTCGCTCTACAAACTCTTTCTCTTGAATTTATCTAAAATTCGACCAAGTAACTCCTTTATGAACGTCGAAACCATTCTAACCTGTCCAAGGCAAGGTATCGTAAGAATTTCTCGCTACGCTCCCCCCCCCGGCCCAAAAGCTGGCGGCCCCCTTGTATCTTACATATCATGGATTTCTGTAAAGTAAGACTCATTATTTATCAAAAAATGTTAATTTTTATTTAATGAATTTACCAAAAATTGCCCCCCCTTAAAGGAAATCCTGTATCCGCGCCTGCGAACACAGTGGCCGCCCGCATTAAGCGTGCGGCGGGGCGGCGCGGGCAGCGTTCATGTTAAACACATGCATTTATACGTGAGTGGGCTCGAGTCAGTAGAAGCCCGCCGCGCGGCGGCTGCAGCGTGCGTGTTTGCGTCTTGCGGGGCGTCCGGCGTCGCGTCGCGAGCGAGTTCAAATCTGTTTGTTTCGGAGCGGCGCACGGCGAGACGAGCGTGCGCGCGTTGTCGTTTGAAGGAATTATAATATGAATACAAAATAAACTTAAAATATGGTTATCTACTTACTGTTTATACAAAAATAGAATGGTTAGAACAAGAGTGTGGAGAGAACTAGCAATAAAACTAAAAATTGAAAGTAAATATATCGATTTATTAACAGTAAACGTACTTAAACAAGGCAAGGTTAGGTATACATAGGAAAAATGATTTTAATTAATTCTATTTTACCAAAAGTAGTCTGAAAACTGCTGTTGTATATTTCTCGCGGCTGGCGGATTCACTCGAACCACCCCGAACGCAGAGCGTGCACTATGGCCACTCATTGAACGCGCGGTCGGCCGCCTATTGCACTCAGGCCGTACACTTACACTTCTCCCTCCGCGACCCTCGCACCCACGAAGCGACTCGATCCTGCGACCCGATCCCGCCTGCCCAAACTCAAACCTTACCTTAAACTTTTCCCAAACCCAATGGTGCTGACATATCTGCGACTATTACAAACTTGTGTGCATAACCCTGGCAAAATGTTGTGCATTTGAGAGATGAGACCATAAAAAATAATTAGTGTATCATGAGGAGCAATTTGTTTAATAGTAGCAAAATTTGTGTGAATTGTAGTTTTAAAGTTATTTGAGAAAAACACATTTTGCTGGAGTAACGTTTGAAACGTTATCCTGGCAAAATCGATTTTCAAAAATTCGTTCGGCCCGGAACCAAATACATGATTAGATAGCTTTTGTTGCGTAGTAAATGTTTGTAAATAGCAAAATTTGTGTGTGGTATGGTTCTTGAGTTATTTAAGATTTTGCTGCGGTAACGTTTTGGGATTTCCCAGATCTCGAAAACGGCTTTTAGTGAATAGGGATCACTAATATATGGAATCGATGCTTTAAGGATGGTAGTTGTGTTAAATAAGAAGGAGAATAACGATCTGTATGATTTATTCTGAGGCGCAGCTTATATACAATTTCGAAATAGAAAAATAATAATATTCATAGTACATAGACAAACTTACTAACTAACACAAATTGATAATGGCGGTAGCATGTGCCGCGCTCCATACGAGGTGCTAGCGCAATGATGAAGCGGCCGATCGAGTCCAAATTCCTTTCTCTTGTTGTCGGCTTGCTTAGTACGCGCGGGCGCACGGTGGCAGACGGCCGCGTTCGCTCCTCTAATACGTATGCCTAGACACGTAAGTATGAGCTGCTACATCATTCCCCCGCTAGTGAAACGCACGCAGGGCTTCGATGTCCTTCCTGATCTTGTGACATATGCGTACGTATCTGTGACTGGTGCTTCTGACTCAGTGTTCAACCGAAAAGCTGGCTTTAATCTCTCAACAGTTATGTTTGCGCATCTATTGCGTAACTGGATAGTGAAGTACTTGTCGTCACGACTGATCACTTCGTACGGGCCATTGGTCGGCGTCAGAGGCTTGCGTGATGCGTCATTGCGTAGGTAAACATGCGAACATTTATGTAGGTCGTCGTGTATAAATGTCGCTCGGGATTGGTTTGATTTCCGTTGCGCCTGGGCCTTTTTTAACGCTCCGTTCAACTTATTCATTAATGCCCGGTTCCTATAAACAAGAAACGAGTCGTTTTGCTTACGGATAGTAGTATTTTCAACGAGACGTAAGCCACAACCGTTCCTATAAAAAACGTTTCGTTACTTAAGTTACCGATAGATCAGTTCTACGGATGGGAGGGTTTCGAATAACGAACCGTAAGCCAAATGTATGCAGATGTCGGGCAATGGTGTTCCTATAACAAAAAAGGTAGGTCAACGAGCTGTCAAAGTAACGAGTCGTTTACAATTTCTTTACCGCCCGATTTCGGTCGGTTGTCTACAATAATTTTACTTATTCCTTGTTGTTTGCTATAAATAATTGTAAAATGTCGCGTTCAGATAGTGAATTAAGTGATTTAGAAAGGTTATTGGACTGGAGTAACTCCGAATCAGATGAAGAAAGTGGTTCTAGTCAACGGAATTACAAAACGGGGGTCGATCATTTTAGTATCTTGGATAATAAATCACAGTACAAAGTTCAAGTCTGTACAAAGTTTACTCGTCGAAATTTATAAGGGAGCCAGGTATGTATGTGTCTCAAACAAACCTTAAAATATTTATTTGAAACAACCATAATACATTACGCACTTATGTATATAAAAGTACTCTGTAATTTTTATGATCCTCTGTGCCTTACAAATTACAATTTAATTTACAGTTCCGTTAAAATGTAATGTGTCAAGAAAGTCTGTCGCTCTCAATCGGGTTTTGTTCACTTCAGTAGCCAATATATTTTTTATTTTTATTTTTTAATAGAGATTTGTTCAACACCAAAATTATAAAATAAACATAAAAGATAAGTTTTCTGAATAAAGGTAGGAATCATATGATTCTGTTTAGTCCGTGAGTTAGATTATCGAAAAAAATTGGACACGTGTTGTTTGTTTTTGTATTTTTTTGTCATCTACCCTGTTGTAATAACGAAACATGGGGTGTCGAACACGTGTTGACGGAGGGCTTTGGTAAGTGGGTAACCAACATCCATTCGGTGCAGGTAGCTGACGCAAAAATATATAGGAACGCCACAATCCTTCCGTTATTCGTAACTCAAAAACGAATGGTTCCTTTTGCACAATAACGAACCGTTGTTTATAGGAACCGGGCATAAGTTGGAAATCGTGTCGCGATGTTTTGTGGATTCTTCATAGAATTCTCCGGGTAATCGCAGCGTTTGGCCATATAGCAATTCAGCTGTACTCGCACCAACATCTTCTTTTACCGAAGCGCGAAGTCCCAGTAGCACTGTAGGTAGCTCACGTGACCATGTTGTTGATTTTAGCTTTGCGGTGAGTGATGTCTTTAGTGTGCGGTGCCATCGTTCTATCACGCCGTTACACTGCGGGTGGTAAGCAGTGGTGCGGGTGCGGTGAATTCCCATGCGTTGCATCAATTTATTAAAGAGGTGAGACTCAAATTGCCTCCCTTGGTCGGTGGTTATGGTTACTGGGCAACCGTATCTCGCGATCCAACCATCATAGAATGCATTAGCAACCTTTTCTGCGGTTATGTCTTCCAATGGGCAGGCTTCAGGCCATTTGGTAGCCCTATCTATCATGGTCAATAGATATCGATAGCCGTCTGAAATAGGTAACGGGCCAACAATATCCATATGTACATGCTCTAATTTGTTTGCTTGTTGGAAACTTGCAATGGATGTCTTCGTGTGTTGTTGCACCTTCGCACGCTGGCATGCGTCGCATGTTCTAGTCCACTCATTTACGTCACTATTCATGGAGGGCCAAAAGTAGCGGGCAGTCACTAGCTTCCTTGTCGCCCTTGTGCGTGACTAAGGTCGTGAATCGCTTGGTATGCATCTTTTCGAAAATCTGGTGGCAGATATGGACGGGCAGTGCTTGATGACATCTCACAGGTAACTTGGGCAGTTGAGTTGGGAATGGCAATCTTTTTGAATGAGTATTTTCCTTTGTTTGCTAGCATTTTCAATTCTTCGTCTTGGTCTTGTTTTCTTGCTAACTCGGTGTAATCCAGTGGTGTCGGGCATGTTATTGTTTCGACTCGTGATAGTGCATCTGCGACTTTGTTGTCCTGGCCGGTTACGTGTTGAATATTCGACGTGAACTGTTCGATATATTCAAGGTATCTTGTTCGGCGGGGTGTCTCTGACTTGCTGTTTGAAGTTAATGCATTACACAGCGGTTTGTGGTCCGTGTAAACAATTAACTCTCGTCCTTCAAACACTCTGCGGAAATGACGTATTGCCATGTAGATTGACAGCAATTCACGGTCGTACGTGCTGTATTTTTGTAGTGCGTCACTGAACTTTTTGGAGAAAAATCCCAGTGGTCTCCACTTGCCGTTGATCTTTTGTTGTATAACGGCACTAGCACATGTGTTTGATGCGTCTGTCATCAGGTCGAAAGGTTCGCTCAGTGATGGATAGGACAATAATGCGCAGTTCTTGATGTCTTGTTTACATTGATTGAATGCTTGTTTTGCCTCTTCGGTCCACTGTATTTTTGTTTTATCGTTTTTCTTGGCGTTGTGAAAGTACTTGCTCAATTCTTTTTGATGTTCAGCCGCATGGGGTATACTCGAACGATAAAAGTTCAGCATTCCGACGAAACGACGTAGATCTTGGATCGTATTTGGCAATAGATAGGACTGGATTGCTTGTACCTTTTCTTCCGTCGGTGTAATGCCTTCAGGGCTTATTGTGTATCCCAGGAAATCGAGTTTTGACTGGCCGAAGATACACTTAGCGACGTTTATTTTTAAACCACAGTCGCTGAGTCGCTTAAAAACTTCTTGAAGTTCTCTTCTGTGTACTTCTTGATTCTCAGAAGCTACGAGAATGTCGTCGACAAATGGAAAAACTGGTAGGCCACGAAGCACGTTGTCCATGTGTTGTTGGAATGTCTGGCCTGCATTTTTCAAACCAAAACACATCCTTGTGAACTCGTACAAGCCAAAAGGAGTAATTACGGCTGTCTTCTTTACGTCTTCTTCTCTATTTTTGATTTCGTAGTAGGCCTTCTGCAGATCAATTTTTAAAAAAATCTTCTTTCCTTTGAGGTTATGTGTGAAGTCGTGAAGTCGTGGTATCGGGTATCGATCGGGTGTGGTTACGGCATTGAGTCTGCGATAATCACCACAGGATCTGTAGGTACCATCCTTTTTCATAACCATGTGTAATGGACTAGCCCATGGGCTATTAGACGGTCGACAAATTCCCTCGCTCATCATGAGTTGGAATTCTTGTTTTGCAGCGTTGTACTTATGGGGCGGTAGTGGTCTCGCTTTGGTAAATATCGGCGGGCCGGTAGTCTTAGATCGTTATTCGTCTTCTTATTTAACACAACTACCATCCTTAAAGCATCGATTCAATATATTAGTGATCCCTATTCAGGCTACAGGCTCAACGCAGAAGATTGTAAAAAAACAGCAATAAGAGACCTTAATTTGTTTAAACATTCGTTTTTGATTTGGTTGTCGTAAACCAATGGAATTAAATGGTTTCAAAAATCAGATAAAAACGGATTTGCAAGTAAACAAAAACACTTATAACCAAATAAACAGCTGTAAAAAATACCCATGGTAGAAACTTATCACGTCAAGTAAAATAGACTATGTAACTTTATAAAGAAAGATAAAATAGACTATGTAACTTTATAAAGAAAGAAAAAGCATTTATTAGCCCGCACAGGACAAAACACAAATAAAAATGGTTTAATTAACAGTACTTACAAATAGTAAAAATAAAAAAATAAACAAAGAGAAAAATAAAAAAAAACATGAAATGAAATTGGTCCTGTACGAGGCCAAAAGGCCCCATGCATATCTCAGCATGATGCTGTAACATTTAAAAAAAAACGTCACAGCGCTGGTATTCTGATAGGGCCCAGAGTGATGCCACGGTCAGACACGGATAAATAATAAATACATAAGTGTAAACGAAAAAATAATACAAATATGGGTAGAATAAATAGAGAAAATAAAATTACATCTTCACTCCACGTAACCACTACTTTGTGTTGACTTTCACAGGCAACACTGACGAACAGAGACGCGGGCGCAGACATACATACATATTAATATATAATCTGTGATTTGTTAGAGACAGTAATCTGTGGTTAGAGAGTACATAATATATATTCTGGCCGCTTTTACGTGACCTTTTTAATTTGGTCGGCTTATTAGAGAATTTCTGACATATTCTTGATTTTGATATAACTTTCATTACAGCCGTAATTGAATGCTGAAATTAAAAGGAATTATTGTTCATGAATCATTTTAATTTGTTTAAAGTATGCCACGTTTCTTAATGTTTTGGGAACTGCGTATTTCATCGCTAAAGTACGACCAGTCTAAAGTTAATCAATTTTGTTTTTATCTTCATATCGTATAAAGTTACATGATCTATTTTAGTTATACCTTATTATTATTATTTTAGTTATATTTTAGTTAGTTTAGTTATATCTGCACAAAAAATGTTTGCTGCAGCGCCCCCTGGTCAGTTGTCACCGTAACACTTATCTAAGAACATGCACCAATCAAACTGAAACCCATAACTGAAAACTGTATCAAAATCGGACTAGTAGTTTTGGAGAAAAATGGCAACATTTATTTGCACAAACAAACAAACATCCTCTCACCCAAAACGCATACACCGTCTCCGTTCCGTCGTGGGTAAAAATGGCCGTTACTACACCAAAAACTAGAGCTAAAAGAAATTCAAACCCGCCTACAGTTACTGTTCAATCACCAAACGAAATAGAGCACTTATATTCCACTCAATTAACAATTAGCCTTGCTAAAAAGAAGGATCTCAATATGTGCAAAAAACTTATCATACCAGAGGAACTTCATGCATACACCAAACCTACAGCTTTCGAAAGTGACGAAGAATGATTTACCTTGTTTTTTTATGTGATTCTTTAAATAAACCATTTATTAAAGTACATAACATGTTTAATTTCTCTAGATCTAAAACACAATAAGTCGGTGCCTTTTGTAACTTATATTTTTATTATGACAAAATGGACTACCTAAAAACACTGTTTTACACTAATTCAACGTATCCACTTTTACCACAATAACGACATTATTTGAATAAAATATGTATTTTTGTCCTTAAAACTTAAATATTGAATATCTCAAGTTTCAATTTCGTACTTATTGGGTTTGAGCACTATACCCTCGGTGTGTAATATATGATTTTTAAGGCCGAAGAACTTCTTGTAAAAGTCAGACGATGCATCGAATGACTTTTTGATGATTATAATTCTGTAACGTCGTGTGTGTAAATGTGTTCACATACATCACACTATTAAATTAGGCTTAAGGCCTAATTTAATAGTGTGATTTATGTGAGCGTGATGTATGGTATGTGATGTATATTATTAGTAAGGCTTTTTACCAGCGTGTGTTCGATTATGTACTGTTAAATTACCTTTTTGACTAAAACTACGCCGACATACATCACACTGGTAAGGCTTTTCACCAGTGTGTATTCGAATATGTTCTGTTAAATAGCGTTTTTCACAAAAACTACGCGGACATACATCGCACTTATATGGCTTTTCACCAGTGTGTATTCGATTATGTACTGTTAATGTACTTTTTTGTCCAAAACTACAATGACATACATCGCACTTATATGGCTTTTCACCGGTGTGTATTCGAATATGTGCTGTTAAATGACCTTTTACACTAAAACTACGCTGACATACATCGCACTTATATGGCTTTTCACCAGTGTGTAATGCATCGCACTTATATGGCTTTTCACCAGTGTGTAATACATCGCACTTATATGGCTTTTCACCGGTGTGTATTCGAATATGTACTATTAATGTACTTTTATGTCTAAAACTACGCTGACATACATCACACTGGTAAGGCTTTTCTCCCGTGTGTATTCGAATATGTGCTGTTAATTGACCTTTTTCACTAAAACTACGCTGACATACATCGCACTTATATGGCTTTTCACCGGTGTGTATTCGAATATGTGCTGTTAAATTACCTTTTTCACTAAAACTACGCTGACATACATCGCACTTATATGGCTTTTCACCAGTGTGTATTCGAATATGTCTAGTTAAATGACACTTCAAACTAAAACTACGCTGACATACATCGCACTTATATGGCTTATCACCTGTATGTGCTGTTAAGTTTAACTGTCCATTTTTCTTTAGCCTCACCACAGTAATTGTATCTTCGAGGTTTGTTCTTGGTGTGTCCAGTTTTGGTTTCTTCGTGATGGGCGCCTCTGTGAAAAGAAATCTGGTAAGTACTTACAATGTTAGAAGAAGATTGACATACCACGAGTCAAACTGTCAAAGTAACAGCGGGTTTTAGTTGTTCACATTGTTAACGCCTGTAATGCCCGAAGGATGAGGCAGTGATGTATACCTACATTTACCGTGTCGTCAGTTGTTTTTAAAACCTATGTAATCCCGAGGAGCCTATTGCCATAAATTGGCCACAAATCTAGAATCCCTGGCTACTATAGGGA
Organism: Xestia xanthographa; assembly: GCA_905147715.2. NCBI lineage: Eukaryota > Metazoa > Arthropoda > Insecta > Lepidoptera > Noctuidae > Xestia > Xestia xanthographa. The sequence continues at coordinate 16,348,690 of LR990654.1, read as the reverse complement.
AATTACTTCTATGTAAACCCAATAACATTTTGCCCGACCTAAATACAGATAACTTTGTAATGCTCCCCCTAGTTATCACTGCTCGCTGTAGCGTGCGGGCACAGAAACAGCGAGATGGTAATAAGTAAAAACTGGTCAGTTATGCTCATGAACGAGTACTGCTCAGCGAGAACATCAGTAACATCAAGGCGTGGCTTTGCTGGCGTGTCTTGAGTACTTGGGAGTGGATCGCATGATCAATTCTGCCACCTGTACGCAAAAAGCGTGCTTTAGACGTGGAGTTCAAGAGACCAGAGGACCTAGGACGAGTTTTGACGACTTTGTGCCGCATCGTTAACGCGAACTTCGACCTTAGTTTTATGGATAGAGCGTTTTCATAGGTTGGTAGCACGAGCCGAAATCACGTCAAGAGAAGAGACCAGGTAAAGTAAAAAAACCTGTTCTTGTCACGTAAGCTGACGTCACTGACGACAGGATTGCTGATTGGAGTTTTTATATTTTTGCAAATATTCAATTCAGCTTTTTCACTAAAATGATACGTTTTGCAACTGTTTTCATTTTCCAAATAGGAATTGGAAAAACCGAAGAGATATAAAAGAATGTCCACTCACGAAAGGTACCACTAGGTAAGGAATTTTGTGTGTTATGTTTTGCTCATTCTCGTCACGCACGACACGATGCAATCGCCGCATTAAGGCACTCATCAGGAGCGGGGGGAGCGTAGCCAGAAATTCTTACGACACCTTGCCTTGGACAGGTTAGAATGGTTTCGAACGATTAGATAAATTCAAGACAAAATTATTACAGTTTTCCAACCGACTTACTGGAGTTACCTGGGCCTCTTATAGACAAAGTTAAGACATGAAAAACTAGGCTTCAAGAGCGAGCGCAGCGAGCACGAAATTTTTAACAACATTGCCTCAGATAATTGCTATAATTGCATAATTATACGTAAATATAAGGCCTCGGGGCAAGGGGCTCCTAATTTATTTCTGTTTATTGTATAGATCGATCATGCAAAAATCCAACAGGAGTGATCCAGAGGTAGGAAAAAGGATCCTTTTTGAAAAATGTTTTTTCGCAGGCTTAAACAATATCTTAATTTGAGTGATTCCATCTTACGCTACAATTTATTACGTGCTATGGCATCAGGCAGGAAAAGCTATAACTTTTAAAAAGCCTGAGCCTCTAGAGGCAGCTGCCTTCCTGGCAACGCCCATGACAAGATATACAACTAGAATATTTAGTTTCAATTCCGTCTAACTAGTTCAAGCTTGGCTAATGACGTATTTGGTCCGGTTCAGGGAGGGGCAATTGCACCCATTGCCCCCCCACTGTATCTAAACCATCAAACCGCGCCTCCGTCTAAACACAAACAAGGGCCGACCGCCACTCGTGATTTGCAACAATTTTATTGTTTTGGTGACCGGCAGTGACCGCACAATTTTTTTTTTTCCAATTTTGCCGCCCTTCTAATAGATGTCCGTTTCAACCGCGCGGCCACGGCGTTTTTTTTTTTAAAAAAACTATGCCAAGTTTTTGTAAAAGTTTGTAAAAGTTGATTCCCAAAACCATAAATTTGTCAAAGTTATGGTTAAAAAGTTATAAGGGTTTGAACGTGGCCGCGCCATCGAAACGCGGAGAACCGCGCGGCCACGGAGATCTTTAAAACTAAGCGTTGTAGAGACCTGAAATTTAGGTAAATAACGGATTGAATTTGTTAAATAATTGTAAAAATATACAAAACAATCCTAGGTTTATATCTTAGGAGCTGTAAGACTTAAAACCCCATGGCCGCGCCATCGAAACGGTGAAAAATACGTTATCACCGATATCTCGCTGAAAAAGCATCGCAGAAGTCTGAAGTTTTTTGTAAAACACAGATTTGAATTTGTCAAAACTGGTAAAAATACTTCAAAAAATCCTCTGGTTATATTTTAGGAGCTGTAAGACTACAAACCCATGGCCGCGCCATTGAAACGGTGAAAAATACGTTATCGCCAATATCTCGCTGAAGAAGCATCGCAGAGGTCTGAAGTTTTTTGTAAAACCTAGATTTGAATTTGTCAAAACTCGTAAAAATACACAAAAAAATCCTAGGTTTATATTTCAGGAGCTGTAGTACGGTATCGCTTAGAAATAAGTCGTGATTATTTATCGAAGAAAGTAAGTATTAGCTTGATTTTTTTTTGTAAACAAAACCTAATTAAGTAGAACTAACGATAGTAGGCAAAAAAGTATTTTTTTTTTAATAATATAAACCCTGTAATAACGTTTTGAATGTTTCGATAGGGTGACCATGACTTATTGTTTACAGAAAACTTTCCGCCTATTGTATTAGAAATTATTTCTCAAGGATCCTAAATTAAATAAAAATGAAAAGTAGTATGTTCATTCCTATAAACATAATTATGTTTTTGTAACATATTGGTTGACATCGAGTAACATCCACCAATCCGCACGTGGCCAGCGTGGTGGATTATAGCCCATTCCCTCTCAGAGGAGGCCTGTGTCCCAGCAGTGGGAACATTAATAGGCTGATGATGATGATGATGATCTTATCGTTTCATTGTAATTTATTTTTTTAATTATAAAAATAAAAACACTTAAATCACAGATTATTCAGTTAGGTGCTTTTTCAGCTATCAAGCAATGATGGCGTCCATTGCTTAATAGCTGAAAAAGCATCTAAATTAAAAAAGCAATTGTTTTGAATTTGTCTAAAGGATTTGAAATATATGTATTATTACAGAAATAAGTGTCATTGCATAGTATTTCCAGAATGATTTGTTATGACGATGGTAAAACCGAAATGCACGCAAGTTCCGAACAACCTATGACAATACATAATCTAACATAATTATGGTATATACATAGATGATTAAGATATTAAAAAAAAAACAGTAATTTTAAACACACCATACTTTCACAGTCGTATTAAAAAAATATAATATAAAAAAAATTCTTAGTGTAAGTAAATAATCTGTGATTTGTGGTTTTGTCAGAAATATGTAAAATAGCAATCTGTGATTTATGTGATTTTTTAAGAAATAAACATGTTTTTGTATCTTATCATTTTAATTTAATTTATAATCATAATCCTTGAAAAATAATTTTTAATGTAATAGATGGAAGTTTTTTGTAAGTCATGGTCACCCTAACCAAACATTCAGAACGTATTGAAGGTTATAAGCGATACCGTACTACAGCTCCTGAAATATAAACCTAGGATATTTTTGTGTATTTTTACGAGTTTTGACAAATTCAAATCTAGGTTTTACAAAAAACTTCAGACCTCTGCGATGCTTCTTCAGCGAGATATTGGCGATAACGTATTTTTCACCGTTTCAATGGCGCGGCCATGGGTTTGTACTCTTACAGCACCTAAAATATAACCCGAGGACTTTTTGAAGTATTTTTACCAGTTTTGACAAATTCAAATCTGTGTTTTACAAAAAACTTCAGACCTCTACGATGCTTTTTCAGCGAGATATCGGCGATAACGTGTTATTCACCGTTTCGATGGCGCGGCCATGAGGTTTTAGTCTTACAGCTCCTAAAATATAAACCTAGGATTTTTTTGTATATTTTTACAATTTTTTTACAAATTCAATCTGTTATTTACCTAAATTTCGGGTGTCTGCAACGCTTAGTTTTAAAGATCTCCGTGGCCGCGCGGTTCTCCGCGTTTCGATGGCGCGGCCACGTTCAAACCCTTATAACTTTTTAACCATAACTTTGACAAATTTATGGTTTTGGGAATCAACTTTTACAAACTTTTACAAAAATTTGGCATAGTTTTTTTTTAAAAAAAACGCCATGGCCGCGCGGTCGAAACGGACACTCTAATAGTGGCGCCCGGGGCGGTCCGCCCCTCCGCCCCCCCCCTCGCTACGCCACTGCTGCCACGCTCGGTCGTCCAGGGCCACATTTAGGATTGAAGTGTATTCTGATAATTTGGTCTATTTTTTCTACAAGTTGAGGATGTTTCCAAAGATGGGAGGACCTTAACAGATTGACATAATATGCTAGGAGGAACAATTCCGTCGTACATGATTGTTTCGTAACTTTAACCGTTCACGCAGCGCATGCAACGAAAGCTCTCAAAAGGAATAAATTTTACCCGTTTATGCAACACTTTTTATGTTGCTCCGCACCTATTGATCGTAGCGTGATGTTATAAAGCCTTTATCCTTCCTAGATAAATGGGCTAACCAACACTAAAATAATTGTTCAATTCGAACTCAGATTAGAGCGTTCAACCAAACAAACTCTTCGGCTAAACTTATACTGTCACTTATGGGATATCTTCCGTGAATCGAAAGTATCAATTATTATTTTGAGCTCCCGATATTTCGACACTGTTGCAAGCGCCATGATCTCAGCAGGGGGAAGGGGGGGGGGGAACACTGCACTAGTTGACGTAGGCGTCCAATTTTTGACAAATATACGAGCACCATCTCTTACGAAATCCGCGTAAACTTGAGAGATTTAGTACGTAAAAATGACATAGATACTTACGCCAATTGCCACCAGTTTGCTTAAACCGCCTTGATGTAACATTGTAGTCACAGAATCATAAAAAAATACTAGTATTTACTATAATATATTGTCCTAGAAAATGGTCATTAATTTTAGCGTGTGCGCGAATTTGTAGATCTCTTCCATTTTGTGTAATTTATGGTTTGCCGGTTCTATTTAAGTTCGAGTGGTAGTTCTCTTCCCGTCTTTCTTGTCTGTTATACATCCGAAAACCTCATTAATTTTAGTGCTGTGTTTTGCGAATTAGACGCTTTCAGATCTTGTGTTTAATAGTTTATTACTGTTAAAATGAAAAATCTAAGAAGACAGATGTACAGACGGACAGATATAGACTAGACAGATGGATGTGTGTGTGTGTGTGTGTGGTCTTAACAAAGAAGCGGAGAAAAGGTTTAAAGTCCCGACTGGAAAATGTCGAAAAGCTATTCAAGAAATCAATTATCCTAATTTACAGTTGGTGCAAGTCAATAAACCGGATTTTAGCAGGGAAGCTTACATTCGACGGCGAGGATGAAACTAAAATGTAAGCTCAAGATTATTTATTATGTTTATTAAACATCGCTATTAAGGTTGAACTACTCAACATATTTTCCATACAAATTTCGGGGGGGGGGGGGGGGGGTATTACTCCACTGTTTGACATGGTCCATCTAAGTTAAATATGATATCGTTTTGTCTCATTATTAATTGTGTCTGTGCGGAAACAGAATAGTAAAATAAAAAGCCATTCGAAAGTTATGAGCTACCAAAGATTCGTTTTATTGCCAATTTTAACGCAACTTTGGGCGTAAATCTATACTAATATACTAATAATATTATAAAGCTGAAGAGTTTGTTTGTTTGAATCTCAGGGACTACTGGTTGGAATTGGAAAATTCTTTTAGTGTTGGATAGTCCATTTCTTGAGGAAGGCTATAGGCTATATAACATCACGCTACGACCAACAGGTGCTGAGCAGCGAGGGTGAAACCGCGGGGAACAGCTATAAGCTATATTATGTGACGCAGACGAAGTTGCGCGGGTCAGCTAGTTAGTAATAAAAGAAGTGTCAAATTTCCAAAACAAAGTCCGTACCGACACAGCACGCTTATCGAAAAATTCAATAAATTTTATTTGTAAATGATTTTTGCAGTGGTTTTTTCATAAAATTCGATTTCCCAAAGGCCTTTTCGAATTTTTTTACGCGCGCCTTTTACTATGAATTTTCGTGCATCTCACGTAAATAATGAATCGAAGATAGTAAATCAGGCGAATGTTTTGAGAATTTTAATAGTATCAACCTGGTTCATCAAAACATTCAAGGATTTTTGAACAAAGAATTAGAAGTAGAACTTTTCATGAATTGTAATTGCATAGATATTCTTTGTATAACGGAACATTGGCTCAAATGTCACCAATTAATTTTCAATTTTAGTAATCACCAGGTTGGTAGTTCATTCAGCAGGGTAAATGCTATACATGGCGACGCATTAATCCTAGTAAATAATCAGCTTAAGTTTAAAGACCGCAAGGACATTGTAAGCCTATCTGTTGAGCGAACAGTTGAAATAGCCTGTATAGAATTGGATCAGTTTATCATATGAAGTGTGTATAGACCTCCTTCAGGATTGTATGATTGTTTTGAAAAGGTAATGGATGAAGTGTTGCATAAAATCTGTAATTCTAAGAAGTCTATAATTATTAGCGGTGATTTTAATATTAATTTGTTAGAAAGTTCTGGGTTAAGTACTAAAATTTTAAGCCTGTTTCATTCATACAATCTTGAAAACAAATTTCTGGAGCCCACTAGAATAACACCAACTAGTGCCACTTGCCTAGATAATATTTACACAGATGTTATACCTACCCACAAAGAAATTATTAACTTATTAGATTCTGATCATTGTGGGCAATTGATCACAATTCCTAATGTAAGCAAGAAAGTCACTAAAAAGGATTTCATTGTTAATCCAAAAACTAAAACTCGCCTGGAAACCTTTAAAACTAAACTTTTGTCTAAATTACCACTACTGTCAACTAATAATGATCCCAATCAACATTATAACGATTTTTTCAGTATGTATTGCACACAATTTAATACCACATTTATTCCTAAGACAATCTCGGTTAATAGTAACGCTTCCTTCAACGACTGGGCCACTATTAGTATTCATAAGAGTCGAAAACGACTTTATGAGCTGTATGCAGAGTGGACCTATATAAACACTGGAGAATTTAAGTTGTATGTTAAAAATTATTCTAAAATATTTATAAAAGTTTGTTTTATAGCAAAGTCACGTTACTTGAGTTCAAAAATTAAAAATAGTAGTAATGTAATTAGAATGACATGGAATATTATTAATAGCGAAACGGGAAAGTCTTGCAACCGAAACAGTGACTACAGCCTTGCTATTGGCGATAAAATTTTAAATTCAGACACTCAAGTTGCCACAGCCTTTGAAAATTGATTTGCGGATATTCCCGTATCCACTACTAAATCGCTAAACTCGTCACCTGCTGCTGCCGAGTCTTTTCTAAGGGAAAACGTTTCAGTCTGTGATTCCGAATTTAATTTTGAATATGTCACCTGTAAAGATATAATTAAAACTTTTCACACCTTAAATGTTAAAAAGACCGCCGATCTATGGGGTCATTCTGTGGAAGTTGCTAAATCCATTATAAACATTGTAGCTCCTTCATTAGCTGTAATATTTAACGATTGTATTGACCGTGGTGAGTTTCCTGATCTAATGAAATATAGTAAAATAATACCATTGTTTAAATTGGGTAGTACATCAGACCCCACTAATTATAGACCCATTTCAGTACTACCCACCTTCAGTAAATTTTTTGAAAAAATAATTTTGGCACAAATGCAAAGATTTTCAATAAATATAAGTTACTACATAAAAAACAGTTTGATTTTACGAGGGGTCGTTCAACTACTGACGTGTTGAACTTTTAGGACACATTTATAATGCCTGGGAGGACAAATGCGATGCTTTGGGCTATTTTTGAGATTTATCTAAAGCTTTCGATTGTGTTCTTCATGAAACATTAATCAGGAAACTACACCACTACGGAATCCGTAACGCCTCCTTGGATATTCTTATTTCATATTTGAGTGACAGGATTCAGAGAGTTGATGTTAAAGGGAAAAGATCTCCCGGATCCGTAGTAAGAATGGGGGTACCCCAGGGCTCAATTCTTGGTCCATTTTTGTTTCTTATTTATATAAATGACTGCCTTACCTCATAAAGGATAATCATGACATAGTATTGTTTGCAGACGACACTTCTCTTTTATTTAAACTCAAACGTCAGCAGTTAGTTACGGATGATGTTAATAGCGCCCTGGCGAAAGTCGTTAATTGGTTTAATGTTAATAATCTACTCCTAAATGAGAAAAAAACTAAGTGTATTAAGTTTACGATACCCCATGTAAGACAAGTGGAAACTACTGTACTAATTAAGGATGAAGAGTTAAAACCGGAAGATAGCACAGTCTTCTTAGGCATAACTTTGGATGCCAAGCTTCAGTGGGGCCCGCATATAGACAAATTGTCGAAGAAACTTAGCTCTGCAGCATTCGCCGTTAGAAGAATTCGTGATTTAACTGATTTAGAGACAGCCCGTTTAGTTTACTTTAGTTATTTCCATAGCGTGATGTCGTACGGTATTCTCTTGTGGGGCAATGCCGCCGATATTCAGACAATATTAAAATTTGTTTTGCAAAAAAGGGCAATACGTTCAATTTATAAATTAAGTCCCAGATACTCCCTCAGAGAAAAATTTAAAGAGACTAGTATTCTTACTGTGCCCTCTCAGTTTATTTATGAAAACCTTTTGTACGCACACAAAAATATTAATTTATTTAAAAAAATACAGTGATATCCACAACATAAACACGAGGAACAAACACAAATTTGTTGTTCCTGCAACAAGGCTTAAAAAAATAGGGGGTACGTTTAGATGCCAATGTATACGCTTTTACAATAAACTTCCGAGCCAAATTCAAGCACTAAGCCTAAATAAATTCAAATCGTTTATAAAACGGAAGCTGTGCCTGAAAGCCTACTATCATGTTAATCACCATCTTGAAGATAAAAAAGCTTGGGATTAAGCTGCTCCAATGAAATTTGCTCTGTGAATGTCGAAATTTCGGACTTCGCTTGTTTATTATTGATTCCTTTCTTTTATACACTCTGACATTGTTTTTTTTTTTTACATGTATTTTATTATTTTACTTTTTTATTTTTTTTTATTTTATGTGACATTTACTGATTTGACATGAATACTTATTTTATTAAGTACTTATTTAACTTTTTTGTTATTATCATTGTGACACTTTATGATTTTTGTGATTATTTTTATCTTACATTCATTTGGAAAGAACTTGTTATTAATTTTATTTGATTATTGTGAATGTGGGGACCATGTGGGTCACATTTTTATTTTTTGTTTGTTTTTAGGGTTCCGTACCCAAAGGGTAAAAACGGAACCCTATTACTAAGACTTCGCTGTCTGTCCGTCTGTCTGTCACCAGGCTATATCTCATGAACCGTGGCAGCTAGACAGTTGAAATTTTCACAGATGATGTATTTCTGTTGCCGCTATAACGACAAATACTAAAAACATAATAAAATTAATATTTAAGGGGGGCTTCCATACAACAAACGTGATTTTTTTGCCCTTTTTTTGATAATAATGGTAGGGAACCCTTCGTGCGCGAGTCCGACTCGCACTTGGCCGGTTTTTTTTCCCACAACTGTCTGGCAGTTTGAGTACTATAAGCGACCTACCCAAATGTCCTTTCTTTGGTATTGTTCGTCGTTTCGTTGAGCTCCTTGAGTTATAAGTCGAGCTACACGTTAACTGACAAATGCTTGCTGAAAAGGTCCACTCAAATCTGTATGGTTCTTTCTTCAAAAGACCATCTCAGGCACTAATCTGCATAGTCCTCATGTGAATTGAGCAAGATTATGTCTGGACTTTAAAAGAGACTACGACCTCTGAGTTTGTTTCGGCTGTTTCTTCTCAGAGTAGTCAGGTACGAAACACCGGCCCCATCTAGTTTTAAAAATGACGTGTAAAAGTGTTTGTAAAAACCTACTTGCAAATAAACATCATTTAATGTTTCCCCCGGTGCGTTGCGGGAGGACGAGCGACGCTCACTCACCCATATGAACAATATGTCAGACGCGACATTGACATGTCCTTTGTTTGATAGAAGAACAAGAACTATATTTCTGCCCTTTTCATTTCATGCATGACGTCAGTGACGTGTCATTTGTTTTTCGCTGAAGTTGAAGGGCCTGTGGATTTATATTGCATTCCTATAGTGTGTGCGTTTCGATGGCGCGACCACGGCATTAAAAAAAGAACTGGCAAAATTATGTAAATATTTGAATTTAAAATTAATTAAATTTATTAACTTTATTAATTTCTATTTTAAATTTTACATTCAGAACGTTGTGAAGGTTATAAGCGATACCGTATTACAGCTCCTGAAATATAAACTTAGGATTTTTTGTATATTTTGACAAATTCAAATCTAGGTTTTACAAAAACTTTAGACCTCTGCGATGCTTTTTCAGCGAGATATCGGCGATAACGTGTTTTTCACCGTTTCAATGACGCGGCCATGGGGTTTTATGCTTATAGCTACTAAAATTATAAACCTAGGATTTTTTTCAATATCTTATAGAAACTTTATATACATATAACCTTCACGATATAAATAAATAAATAATAAATAAATAAATATTGCTGGACATTACACACAGCGCCATCTAGTGCCACACTAAGCAACGAGGCTTGTGTCGTGGACACCAGATAGTTGATATACTACATAGATACTTTTTGTTTGTAAATTCATACTTATTATACATATAAACATCCATGATTCGGAAACAAATGTCGATGCTCATCACACAAACATATGCTCCGACCGGGATTCGAACCCGGGACCCTAAGAACGTAAGGCAGCCTCACTACCGCTGCGCCAATCGGGTCGTCAATATGATTTTACTTTTCTGATCTGTCACTTCTGTCTTGTGTTGACAAAATTTATATTGAATGATGAAACAATTTAATTTAATTAGTGTACAACAACCACTAAGTTGGTGACCGCGACGTGCTACTGAAAAGGAAATCCTAAATTTTATCAGGTCAAGGAAATGCACAGTACCTATAGTATTATGCTATACTTACGCTTCATATTCACCATTCATAATACTATTTATCATGCATTTTATTTGTTTATCTACACCCATGCTATAAATCCTCTATAAAAGTATCTGATACAGTTAGCTTACTGCCAACATTAAAACAGCCAGTGTCATAATAACCATTATAACATCCAAACGGGTGTTATAATGTTGTACTGAATTTCATTATGCAACTCGTTTTAAAAAAGAACATTGTCTCTAACGTGCGATTCACTACCACAGCGCCGTAATTAAAAAAAAAACTTATAGGTTAATTCGAATTCACGTCGTATCCCGCCATTTTTGTTCGATATTTGGATATTAGTATTGCATTATGTACTTTGTTGTTTACAAAAATTAGTGATACAAGCTTTTTGAATTTTAATAATTGTACAATCCAAAATGTAAATAATTATATTATTACCTATACATGGTTTGTTTGTATTAAATACTCAGCAATTAAACTTTCCATGAATTTACATAGACTTCTTACAACACTACAACACCCTATGGTTTCAGAACCTTTTTTGGAGGATTCATATCATGGATGTAGATAAAGTCTTGTATGCAACTGTACATAACTAGGTATTAAAACACTCACGTGATACTATTATCACACTCGGCTTTGCCTCGTGTGATAAACCCACATTCGTGTTTTAATACCCCTCATTATACAACAGTTGCATAAATAACTATTATATATCTACACTCAGCAAATCGGTTTAAATACGATTCTTTAACTTGGAAATAGCTGAAATAAAATATTATTATAATTTTCATGTTGTGATATTTACGTCAAGCGTCAAATTGTCAAACTGTCAGTTAGTTTTTTAATTCTCTTTCTGCTCAGTCTATGGTCTAGCTCTATGATTTCTCTTTTTGGTTTGTATAATTTAAATTATTTTTATCAATATGTGTTTAGCCATTATATTTTGTAGATTATTATGATTGTTTACTAAATAACTTAATATTAAATTATATTATAAAATTCTTTACGCACTCATGTATATGTCCTGGCCGATTACACTTGTCAGTTGAGATGATGGCGACACTAATAAAACTAAGATTTGAAAAAGGAAGACTACTTTGGAGAAACGAGCTGACGGACGGCGGAAACAGGGAGTACTTTGATATATACGAAAAGTCTACGATTGGATCTGATTTGATGAAGATCAGAGAGCAGCTTGGTTTTCGCTGTGAGATTCTAAAATTGCCCAGGGCATCCAACTAAAGATTCCCCTGGGACTTCTACTCCCGATGTTCGGAGGCTAACTACGTGCCTGTCCGTCTACTGGTCTCGCAGGGCTGTCCTACGTCTGGCCCTGAGTTCTGCACTGTCTTGCTGCTGAGCTGTCCTGGTGAACTCTGAGATCTGCGCTGCCGCCGTTTCTACTGCTTCAGAGCTCAACTTCAAGGTTACTCCGGTATCGACCTGCTACCCTGACGCCTGTTCCCGTTCTTACAGTGTGGTAAACTAATTATTGTCCATCTAAGTGCATAAACTTTAAAACTGAGTGCGTGCTAGGTAGTTTTTTATAACTAGCTGTATTTTTTATCTTTCCCCTCTATTAAAATTTAATTGAACAAGTCTGCTTATCCATTTATTTTAAATAGGAGCAAGTAGATCTGTTACATACCACGATGACAATATAAAGCAGTCGTCTGCCGACCAACGTCCAGACTCTGCTGGCCATCTGCTGGCTTCTCAGCCATTTATTTCTCTCGAGGGATTAGCAGACCTGGCGGAAAGCGTCCAGGACATCGTGACCCCAGGCCAACAATAACAAACAATATAGTTATACAATATTATTGTTGCCACTAATCTCGCGAATTGTGTAATGACGTTATAAGTTGATAGTAAAACTTTTAAAGGAAAAGTTTATTTTATTATTTTTAGCGCATTTAAATAAAATTATAAGAAAAAGTTATTTGTAAAGATATATTTATATTGTTGGCGAGTGTTGAGCGGCGTCGAATAGCATTATGTGTGGATGGTGTAACTTCGTTTTTGTTCAGAACGGTTCGGAACGCTGTGTTTGTGCGTAGTGCGTACGAACTAGATGAGCGTGAAGACTAGCGTCTAACTGCTCATCACTGATACTATCTCTGTCGGGCATGATGCCTGGTGAGACAGCGTGCTTTTTGGCTACGCCCACCAATGAGTTCGAGCCCGTAAGTTGTGTCACCTTAAGATGAATGCTCCAGGGTAATCCGCGAAATTCAAATTTTCTTACTTTGTATTCGCGGTTGGAAGACGTATGTAATTACAGATTTATATTCATCATAATCATTAATACAACCCTCAAAGTTCATAGAGGTGTAAAAATGACCTTATCAAGGTCAAAATCATTCCTGCACCTTTAAAACTTGGAGGGTTGTACTGATGATTTTAATCATTATAATTCTGTAACTACATACGTCTTACAGTCGCGAACAATATTTTAATCAACATACAACCTAGCACTGGTCTGCAAATTGCAAAAAAAGGTGAGAAAATTTGAATTTCGCGGACTACCCTTGAGCATCAGCCTTAAGATCAATAAGTAACGTAAATATTAACATAATCATAGTTATTATTTTGTGCTGGCTATAAAAAGCATTCAATTTTGTAAACATTCGCACGAATCGCTATGTAACAAATACAAAACGTTTATAAAATTGGTTTTAAATGGCCAATATTTCAAACTACCCGCCTACCTATAGAAAACATATTCAATAAGATATATGTATACTTATGTACGCACCTATAGTTTTTGAGATTAGTTCAGCGGATATAGTATCAGATGGCGACACCGTCCAATATAGGTGTCAAAAATTCTCGAGAGAGGGCTCTCTATTCCATATATATTACTATACTCTTTGGATCGCAGGATGACTGGAGAATGCGGGTAGATGGAAAAATTCAAACTCTTCAGCTTTATAATATTAATAGTTCACCCAATAAATCACCCATAAGGAGTTGTAGAGTGCGTGAGTTAGGCCCTAAGTGATTTCTTCAGAACATTGTTCAGGGTACTTAGGGAATAAACATACTAAAAATCCTGACGTCTAGGGGGTGAGGCGGAGTGGGGGGAGGGGGTTAAAGTTCCCATTTTTCAGTTTTTCGCTAATATCTTTTAAACGGTGCGTCATGGAGACAAGAAGTCTTCTACGCAATGAAAGCTTATAAAATTATGTACAACTTTTATCTTATACACTTTTTCACATTCCTACCTATTTTCGGACTACACATTCCGGAAAAGTGAAAATTGAAAAAAAAAACTACTTGAATTGAACACTACCTTTTGTATACTACTTCCTTCACGTTATTTGGGGATAAAAAGTATCTTATATCTTAAATCAACTCCTACTATATCAATTTACTAAATTTTATCCAAATCTGTACAGCCGTTGGGATATCAAAACTTTTATCTACACTTGTCTTATACACTTTTTCCAAATGTTCACCAGTGTTCGAGTATCGTGCTCCGAAGAAAGTGAAAATGGAGTTCATTTAGTGTGATGTGACAAGCATTACCGAATGTTATAAATATGAGCTAGTATATAAATTAGGTATTTTATTGATAACATAAGCTGGGAGTACCTCCAAGCAGTGAAGGCGGTAACAGTTTGAGATCTCATTTTCTACCAGTGGTAATGGAGCAGAAGCGGGTCGTCACTTTTCATTCCATATTTCCTGTCGTAGAAAACGAGATCTCACTGACTAAAACTCCCATAATCATCCATGCCTTCGGGCTTATGTTATTGTTGTCGTTTATGACTTCAACCTCTTCAACCCCGGTGTCTCTAAAACACACAACGAGCAATTCGAATCTGTTGACCCCTGGAGTGATCAATATTCGGTCCCCATATTTCCTTTTCAACTCAGCCTTGATGGATCGCCACTGAGGTTCACCCCTGTTGTGACACCTAGTATCTCATCTTGGGAGAACTGACAATCGGTGCTTCCCTCCATGTAGTTGAAAATCTCCTCCATAGCCTCTGTGATATGGCTGTCTCTAGGGATTTCAGCTTTCGGACTTGGGAAATCGATGGGCTTTACAAAAGTGTGGTAGCAGTCTTTGTGATATACTGCCCCCTCAGCAACAAGATCGTTATTGGACGCCAAGCGACCAAGAACTGCGTCACCCCAAGAATCCTTCCTCATAGAACATGCTTCCCTGATACGATACTGAATAGAAAGAGTTTCAACTAATGTACTATTCTTCTTCTGCTCAAAGGCGTTCTGGTTTCTTCTTTTACATTATGTGCGCATAATAAACAATTAGTCATGAAGTCGAATTGGGGAGCTGAAGACCTGAGCTGAGACGGGCCTGCCTCTTCTTGAGATGTAGATGCAACACTTACATTTTTTTTAATTGTATCGGCTCGAGTGTAGTTTTTACGACAATTAGTGTGAATTAAAACGGATGTCAAGGCGCAGAAAATTTAGTGCTTATCATCGTTCCGATCTTTACTAGCTTTGATAAGGCCGAGTATTCCTTTTTGTTTCACCTCAGAAACATCCTTACTCCCTTTAACGATGTCCTTATCACACACAGGACACTTATTATTATTAGCACTCATGATGGATAATCCAATTGCGTAACTAATAACGATTACAAAGCAAAGAACTGTTCTGGCTGCTCCCCTGCGTTACCGGGTAGGTGCCAAAGAGGTTGAAATCATAAACGACAACAATAACATAAGCCCGAAGGCATGGATGATTATGGGAGTTTTAGCCAGTGAGATCTCGTTTTCTACGACAGGAAATATGGAATGAAAAGTGACGATCCGCTTCTGCTCCATTACCACTGGTAGAAAACGAGTTCTCAAACTGTTACCGCCTTCACCGCTTGGAGGTACTCCCGGCTTATGTTATCAATAAAATACCTAATTTATATACTAGCTCATATTTAACATTCGGTAATGTTTGTCACATCACACTAAATGAACTCCATTTTCACTTTCTTCGGAGCACGATACTCGAACACTGGTGAAAATTTGGAAAAAGTGTATAAGACAAGTGTGGATAAAAGTTTTAATATCCCAACGGCTGTACAGATTTGGATAAAATTTAGTAAATTGATATAGTAGGAGTTGATTTAAGATATAAGATACTTTTTATCCCCAAATAACGTGAAGGAAGTAGTATACAAAAGGTAGTGTTCCATTCAAGTAGTTTTTTTTTTTAAATTTCACTTTTCCGGAATGTGTAGTCCGAAAATAGGTAGGAATGTGAAAAAGTGTATAAGATAAAAGTTATACATAATTTTATAAGCTTTCATTGCGTAGAAGATTTCTTATCTCCATGACGCACCGTTTAAAAGATATTAGCGAAAAACTGAAAAATGGGAACTTTAACCCCCTCCCCCCACTCCGCCTCACCCCCTAGATGTCAGGACTTTTAGTATGTTAACTCTCTAAGCACCCTGAACAATTTTCTGAAGTAATTGCTTAGGGCCTTGCTCACGCACTCTACAATCTCTTTGTTGGATGGACTATAATGGTAATATTAAGCTTTATATAATATAATATAGATAAGAAATTAACAACTTATTTATTAACTATGATGGCCCAAATCGATTAGTGACTCTGAGTTACAGATCTATTGATAAAATTAAACGTAACACATGTAAGTGGGTGCATGTTTTAGGTAATGCTAACCACTTCCTATTAGCTATTAGGTGGACTGTCATCCTGTTTGCTTAAATATTGACTAAGGAACTAATACTTACTATTGGTCTCCACAGCTCTTCGCTTCTTCTTAGATATATCTTGTTCTTCTTCCACTTGAATTTTAACATCACCTCCTGATTCTGATTCAGATATGTGTGTGGGTATATTATCTTCTGTACCTAGACAGGTATTGTTTAGAATTTCCAGGTCTACATCTGTCAGTAAACAAAAACAGTAAAAGTGGTAAGAGCATTGCTTGTATATAGTGCCATTTATAGTATGTAAAACAATTAAATTTCATTTAAGATTGCTTAATCACATTATGTTTTGTCCTTAAAACATACCATCACTTTGATATTCGTCCTTTGGCTCAATAACATCTTGTCTCTCACAAATAGCTGGTACTTCTTCTTTGATAGCAATGCTGTCAGTTTCACATTCATCAACTATGCTTACGTGCACTGTTGGACTTTTAATAAACCCAGTGCAACAGTGTAAGTCGTCTTGGATTATTGAATGATTTGGCTGTAAAAGATGATTTCAGTATTAATATTTTAAAGTGACTCAAAAGACCCTCCGTAAGTGATTGTACTTAAGTAAGCCCAAGGCACCCTAGACAGATGGCCTTGCTACCAACCTCACTGACCACTGCGCAAGCTATCGTTGCCATGACAGAAGGCTGTTATCAGACTGCCATAAAGATAAAGATAATTTTATTTGTTAAAACATGCGTATACATGCAAACTAAGCACGCAGGATGTCACAATATTGATATTTTGTACGTCCATGTTTCACCAATGTGGCGTACAAATTTATAAAATTTACAAAATAAAATAAATTAAAAAATAAAAACTAAATTAAGTACTAAAATCCAAATACTAGTCAGTCTTAAACATTGTTCAGTCAGTAAAGTAAATTAATCAAATAATGTCAAAAATTAAGTAACAATAAAAGAGTAAATAAACAATGTCATGCCATGTACAATGAGCTCGGATGAAATCTCACCACCAACCGCAATGATGCAGCGGACGAACTGGCTAAAAGGGGATCGAGCATGGCAGCGGTGGGACCCGAACCTATCGTACCACTCCCTTTCGGATACCCACGCACGCTGGTAAGGAAACGAACTAGCGAATAACACCACAAGCTGTGGCTGGACCACGGCGAGTGTAGGCAGGCCAAGTAAGCACTTCCTGCTATCGACGGCCGCTTCACCAAACACGCGCTGCAGTTGATCAAACCACAGCTGCTCACAGTTACAGCCGCCATTACCGGACACGGCTCTTTTAATAAACACCTCTTTGTCTTAGGAGTAACAGACAGCCCCCTGTGCTTCTGCACTGCTCAGTGATTGCAACATACAGGGCAAAGTACTTTGGTAACCCAGGTAGTCTCCGCTAGATAGTCAGCCTTATTGGGGCGCTGCTGGCCTTTCTCGGGGAATTGGGATGGATCGCATAGTTTCCCACCCGCACGGAAAATACGCGCTTTGACGTGGAGTTGCAGACACCAGCCCGTTATAAAATGCAATCTCACCACCAATACGACTCTTTTTTATTGCAGCATTCGGCCGCTATTTAAGCTCATCAACTAATAGAATCGCAGCATCTGGTCTTTTGTTTTTGTTAATAAAAAAAATGGTTGAAACAAAAAAAAATAGAAGACCATTAATAGTTCTTCTTCTTCTTCATGTTGATGATTCGTTAAGGGTGGGTGCACATGATTTTGTTTTAAAAATGAGCAGAATTCGTCCACGCTCATTGTACATGTACAAGTTTTCATAGCGATACAATGTGGAGTGTCCAACATGTCATAATTTGTTATTACCTATATTTAACCAAAGCATACACTCCAAGATATTATTGGTTTGATATCCAGACAAAAAAGACATGACTTTGAGCAAAAAAATATCTACATAAACCTCTTGTATGCATGGCAACACTGCACACCATATAAAATGTCTGCTGTGGAAAATGGGACGCACACAGCTTTGCATTTAAAATTATGTGAAGATGTATGCTCTGGCATGTGTGAGGTTAAACTGAAATAAAAGTAATGAGAATAATACCTCACCTCATAGTCACCATTCATGATTTGAGTGAACAGCTCTTCAGCTTCCAAACATTTTCTCAGAAATCGGAAGCATTGCTTTAGTTTAGCACAACAGAAGAAACAAGCAAGGATCGGTCTACTGTCTTTAGTTACAAACTGCAACAAAACTTGTCTTATACATTTAGCTATTTTGTCTCTATGATTAAAATACTTTCAATAATATGAATTGTTGTAATATTGGGTTAATAGAATTTTATGTCTTTGATTTACTGGCAGCTTTTAAAAGTCTATGGTCGTTGAAAAAGAAAAATATTATGTGGAAAAAGGTTTGAATAAAAATGATACATTGACAGTCTGATAAAGTAAGAGAAATAATGTAGACGGGTTTTAGAGAGGAATTTAAATGTTGATTTTATTTGTAGTAACTTTATTTTGATGTATATGTTCTAAAGAAAATTATAAGTGGAGCAATGGCTTTGTGTTTTTTCATTTGAAGAAGAAGGGGATCCCATACGATATGATGGTATGACATTTTACATATAACAACATGAATATGTTGTGTATTCAAAGACAGATTGGCGCTATTAGTCAAGGTTATGTGTATTTATGTTATAACAATGTCACATTTTTATGGCAAAATGTGTCTTTCTACCACATGTTTTTTTACCATTTTTGTACCACATTTACCGCAAATAAATAACTTTGCCTTTTGGCTTTGAATTTGTACCTATCATGAAACTGTTTTCCTTCACTGGTGGTTTCTAATTCTACTTTCTTAAGAGGACACCGACCGAAAATTTATAATGAATCTTCATTTAAGAGATGAGAGGCAGATAAAACAAATTTACCATCTCTTCAAATTATCAACTTACTGGATTATCAGTCAGCTTTTCATAAAGTTCATGCAAGTTCTTGCTGACCACTACATACATGTTAACGTTCTCCACTAAACATATCCTACACATTGGCAGTTTATCCATCTTTTGATTTATATAGTTACAAATATTACTTAAAACCTGTTAATTTACTATTTTATTTACATCTACTTGTTGACATTAGTTGATATAATGACATTCTCGCTCAGGGTTGCCACCTTGGATTTTTTAAAGGCGCTAGATCAAGGGTAAAAAGTCGCCAGATTTCAGAAATTTTGACTACAAAAAAGCCACCAAATTCCGCTAAATTTACTGCATTTAAATCTCAGACAAAAAAAAACATAATTACATGAAAAACGAACGAATATGTATGAGATGCTAAAAAATAGTTGGTCGTTCTATTAATCATACAGTTTCAAGTATTTTTTAAATAAATTTTGTGTATCTAGACTAGAGTGCAGAGTTTATATTTGCATTTTTCTTCTTCTTAGTCGAGATACTCTTGTCAGAGTGGTCGTGGTTGCGCAGACGAGGTACACGGAGAGATGTTCGGTGGGTCGTTGACTTCCCCGAGGATTGCCCTTTCAGCGATGTGCTTCCATTTCTGCCGATTGGAGACGTTGCGAGTACACTGGACCATGGTGGACTCGGTAGCTTTCTTGATCAGGTCAGTCCATCGAGTTGGTGATCGGCCGCGTGACCTCTTGCCCTCCACCTGGCCCTGAACCACCAGTCCCTCCATGGAATTTTCATTTATAATGATGTGACCAAAGAACTTTAATATTCGTAGTTGCACAGTAGACGAAAGCCGGTTCTTAATATGAAGCTCCTTGAGGATGGAAACATTGGTGCGAAAAGTTATCCACGGGATCTTTAGGAGGCGTCTCCAGCACCACATCTCCAAAGCGTCGATTTGCATTTTGCATTTTTACATTTATGTTTTTTAATTACTTACCATTAACCAAACATAAACATTACCTACATTCAGTAAAACTTGACAAAAGTACCTAGTAAGTATTCTAAAGGGGGTAAAAAGACTCTTAACAAAGCCGAAAGGCTTTCTCCCCATCTTTGCGATCTCTTTTTTCGTCTAGAGCATGATACTCGGGAACCTTCTAGTTTCGGAGATATTGGGGGTCAAAGTTCCAACTTTTCCACGACTTTTTTTTAACTGCATGTTTTAATGTCAGATTTTTACTTTAAAACACCTGCACGGTCCCCGTACTATTCAATCTATCCATCAGCACAATGTTTTGAGTGCGGTACATTGAAACGTAATTCGTGATTTATACCCCAAAAAAAAGTCGTTTTGCAGGAATATTCTTTACACTTAGAGTTATAGTATGTTTATACAGATTCAGAATGCTTGGTTGACGGCTTTGTGAAGTCTGTTTAAAATATAGTTCATTTGAATCAAGAGAAACAAGTTAAACAAGCGTGAACTAAAGAAACGGTAGGAGATTTCCCTCTCAAAAATGTGATGCCAGATTCCTTATTGAAAAACCGCTAAAGACCACTAAAAAAAATAAAAGCGCTAAACGAATAAAAAATACTATTAGAAGCCTTGAAAAAGCGCCAGTTCTGGTGGGAAAACCACCATGGTGGCAACACTGTCTCGCATTGACTTAATTTTTTTTTTTTTTTTTTTTATTTTACCCCGAAGCTGCGAAGGGAAGGCTATAGGGAACGTGCAGGAACTATAGGTGACAGCACTAATCGACAAAAGAGACACTATGCGGACAGAAAAGGAAACTTATCACTTCTCATCGTGCTTTCAATTTACATATACAAAATTGTGTGTGTTTTGAATATGCTAAAAGGTATAAAATATGAGTTCCGGTTTATCAATAACGATCGTCAGCGTAATATAAATGTTTAATAATATGAATTTTATATCTTTCGTTTACTTTCTGATGAACAGGGTTGCCAACTCAATGCCACGGTTGGGTGCTAAGTAACATCTCAAATAGTGCTAAATTGCTAGAAAGTTTCAAAAATAGTGCCAAATATATGAATTTAATAAAAAAGAACACATAAATAACAGAATATGTTTTAATTTTCGAATTATTGTTACATTAATATCTAAAAGTTATATTAAAAAACAAAAACAAACAAAGATATAGTTAAATTGGAACATGTGACCATTAAATTTTACAAATAAAAAACATACAAATTGGAAATAGGAACTAAATTAAAATTATCTTTAAATCCAATCATCCTCACTACTTGTATCGTCTGTCTCTGCTGTGATTCCGTGTACAGCTGTTGAGGTGGATGGCTGTGGCTCATTTACACTTATAGCGGATTTTTGCAATTTAAATGTGTACATATCTTTCATGAAAAACAAAAATGAACGAAAAACAAGCAAGGTTAGACAAAGAAGGAGTTATCTTAGAGAAAAAGACAAACATAGCACTGTTCGCCTCGTCTGCCATACACGCCTTTATTTTCACGTTCACGGGAATCCCCTACCGAAGTGCCGCAGATTACAGACTACATTAGTTTGCGTTTTGTTACTTCAGCCACAGCTGCATTTTGTGAGCGAACAGACAACATCAAAATTAGTGCTAGATTTAGTGCTGGGTGCTGTTTCTTAAATTTCAGTGCTAGGCACATGAAAATAGTGCTAAATCTAGCACTCAAAGTGCTGAGTTGGCAACACTGCTGATGAACATTGTGGTGTATGAAGGCATGGTGGCGGGCATAATTAAGATAGCTTTCTTATTTTCAATACATGTTATAATGGAAGGGAATCCTTTATCAGCGAGAACAGTATCTCCAGGCTCTAATAAATCAATTAGTTCACAATCATTTGATGAAGCAATCAGTAAAATGCAGTCCGTAGCATTTAGATACAAAACTTAAAAAAACCAAAGGAGTGCAGCCAACTAAAAACATTATTGTGGGTATAACCATGTTTATATTCTGAATACATGTGGCGTCTTTGATTAACTGTTGAGGGATATTCGGTGTGAACTTTAGTGCAGTCTAGTAGAACACGTGTATGGTGAAGTATAAATGGTTCTGGTATGTTTGCATGGACGGTTGATTTTGAGGGCCTTTTCAATGCAGAGTGTAACAAAAACAAGTTGTTTTCAAATATTTTTCTTTACTGCGTTTATCCATTTTTTGCGTTTTTCACCAAAACATGGTATGATAGTAGTATTCTTTGGAAAGTAATAGAATTTTACGCTAATTGATTTATTTTCATTTTTGTGGATGTATTGGTACCTACATCTAGAAATGCAACAATGCATTAAGAATTTATGATTAGTTAATTAATTTTCACTATAAAATTAATTCTGTTTACTTGTTAGAAAAGTCTATGTCAAGCATTAATAGAGCACAAGATTCGGATTGGCGACGCCAGTTGGCCGCACCGTCGTTGTGCACGTTCCCTATAGTCTTTCGACCATATTGCCTAGTCTAACGTCCAAGTATTTTATACAATAACGTCTTTCGTATTAAATTTTCATGTTTAGTTTTTTAGTTTTTTTAAACTGTCTTTAGTAAGTCCGTGAAAGTTGTCATATCCATTTTTGTCAAATCCAAGATAAACGGCATTTTAGTTTTTACTGTCAAGTTAAATGACTTTTATTTGTCTGTCAAATAAATTTGAAATTAGTTTATTAGTTATCCTATCTCCTCTCTGAGATCTCCTCATAGAAAAAACATAACCTACAAAATACTATGATTGAAAAACAATACTATCAACAATGATATTTAATTAAACAGATATGTTATGAGCGCGCAATCGTGAAGACTCGAAAACGTGTCAATTGGCCTGTTTTTCCTTTATTCTGCGTCACTGCGTGTATGTGAGCTGGCTCTCCCCCGCCCGCGGCACACTTTTTCGGTGGTTTTGTAGGTGTATATCATATAGAGATGTTATATTAGGGTCATTTTTAGGTAATCATATTATTGAATATATTAGTTTACGCATATTAAGATACCATACCTATTACTGGGTATTAGTCAAATATTAGTGAACAGATTCAATAATAGCTACTCAATCTAATATTGATACCTGCTTTATTCTCTGAATATGAAATATGCCTATTACCAATGATAATAATGAAAATGATGAATGATGATGAAAATGAAAAACCACCACCAAACCAAAACCTCCACTAAAAATAAATACAAAATAGCTACTAACTTAATACGTATTAGGTAAATATTATCAATACCTGCGTGCACGCGCTATTTGAATACAATATGGAGTCGCTGTGAGCTTCGGTCACCGCTAATATTCGTATTAGATTAGCGAATACACAGTGCGACAGAAACAAGTGACCAAATTTGAAAAACGGTTTTCATTGCTTACTTACTTTGTTCCCATCTCATGCAGCTTTCATACGAAGCCCGACGTGTATAACTATATCTTTACAATTACAATACACACATTACGTGCATAATTCGACAAGCAAGGGGCCAGATACTATTCATACAATACAATATTCATCTCACTCACTCGCCCGCCTAGAGTCGGTTTAGGCGAGTCTTGTCATCTCGCTCACTCGTCGGCGAGCGAGTGAGTGAGATGACGGCGGCGGCCGTCGGCAAATAGTAGGTAATAGACTAGCGAGCGAGGTGAGTCGCACAGATTATAGCCTCGCTATTACGCGTCCCTAATATTTGACTAATACCTGGTAACCTATTACTTTACATTCGCCTATCCTAATATTAATATACGTGGCTTGTATTATAGTACCTGTACCTATTATGAATATATTAGTTACACCTCTAATATCATATCTGTTTGTTATAATATCATTGACTATCAACTAATTTATACATAAAATAAAACACGAAATGTAACCTAAATGTTATTTAAAGTCTCTGTTATAAATTTGTACAAATATAGATAAGTTGAGGCATTCCCAAGTAGCTCCTTTAATGCATTGCGGGACCATACCAGGTTTTTTTATAAATTTTTAGAAGCTCATCCGACAACACAAGGCGCTGAATGTTGAAAGACGAACACTCAAAGAAGATATGGTGTAAAGATTGGACTTTTTGCGATTGACAGTACTCACAATAAGGAGAGTTGACCATTCTAAGACGATGAAGATGATAATTTAAACGACAATGACCAAAACGCATACGACAATTTATTAATCTAGGAATAAAATTTTCTATTTAAAAAACTATTAGTTCTGCAAAACCAAGGTGTGGAGTTTATTTGTTTATTTAAAGAGGCATGCCAAGTGCCTTTATTTTCAATCTGTGTGGACTGGTATGCATGTCTCCCCCACGATTGACACATATGCTGTCTTATAAGACTAACAGCGTCTGTATGCGGTATGGAAACACTCATATCAGCGTCAGCATTTGGAATTAGTTCACCCAGATCAAGGCTATGAACCAGAGACTTATACAGCAATAGCAAAATTTTTGGGTCTGCACCCCAGTATGAACCAGCCAAATATTTCAATACCTATATAATAAGCTTTATTTTCTTTACTTATTATTTGTTTGATATAATTGTTCCAGGTTAAATTATGTGAAAAAAGGACCCCTAAAAATTTGACTTCTTGTGAATTGGGCAATACACAATTGTTATATTGCACGGGAGGAATATTATGACCCTGTTTACCAAACACAACCACTTTGGACTTTGATGGATTGATATTCAGATCAAGGTAAGAGAAATATTTACACAGGTTTGACAATACATCATTGACTGTATGAACGACCTGTGATAAATTGATTCCAGAAGCTTAAACAACTAAATCATCTGCAAATTGTAAATTTTTTACTTGAGATCCTAAAATTAAATTTAATCTACGTATATACAATATAAACAATAAGGGAGATAATATACCTCCTTGACAAACTCCTTTTGAAGCAAGTCTAGGACCATAAAGATGTCTATTAAATTTAGCGAACACTTTTCTATTGCTCAGAAAATTTCTAACCCATATTATAATTTTTGCAGGGATCCCTATTTGTAATAGTTCATGGCATAAAATATCTATATTCAAACTATTAAAAGCCCAAGAGTCATGTATATCAAGCTGCAATTGATAGAAACTTTCCCTAGCAGACCGATTTCTACGAAAACCAAATTGATTAGACGGTAGAATATGATTTTTTTCAACATAAAACTCTAAACATTGCTTCAACAATTGCTCAAATACTTTACCAACACAAGAAGTAAGTGCTATGGGACGATAAGAATCGGGACATAATTTGGGTTTTTCTGGTTTTAAAATTGGTACAAGACAATCCACTTTCCACTCTTGGGGTGTAATATTATTTTCCCATAACATATTCAGAACTATAAGGAATGTTTTTAAACCAGTAATGCTAAGTTTTTTAAAAAGTGTGTATGGCATTCCATCAAGACCGTAAGTAGTGTCTCTTCGAGAGGTGATGGCAGATATTAATTCACTGATTGTAAAAGGAATAAGTAGAAAACTATGACTAGAGTTAGTACTATTAATAAACAAAGATCTTGGGGCATGTGACACAAAATCTGGAGTGTATTTCTTCAAAAAATCTAAAATCCATGCGTCGTTTTAATGATTATTAAAATTGTATGATTTGTTATATTTGCGCATGAATTTCCATATGATGGATATTGGCGTGCATCTGTTGAAAGTTTCACATAGAGACATCCAACTTTTTTGACGTTCGTTTTTATAATTAATTTTTTAAGTGCTCGAAGTCTTTTGAATTGGTTATAAGTTTGTTCTGATGGATTAGTTTTGAAATTTGATACAGCCTCTGTACACTTTTGATACCACCAAGGAAGGGAATTTCTTCTAATCCTATTTGTAGGGCATGAATGATTGTTTATATTTTTATTGACCTTATAATTTGGAATGGAATTAGCAGCAGCTGTATGTAAAATTGTACAAAAATGATGATATGAATCAAGAGGACATATATTAACTGTTTTGAAATCAACTAACAATTCATCCACATTATTACTATACATTTGCCAATCTACCATTTTGTAATTTGGGTAGGTGGGCAAATGTTCAGTGCTTGAACAATTTCTAGAAGAATCATTGTTTTGACTATTACTAAACATTACTTTTATAATTGCAGGGATGTGATAACTACTACCAAGAGGACTATCATGTACTTGCCATTCACTATTAAGTGCCAATGATGAAGAGACTAGAGACAAATCCAGTGCATTAGGACGCCATGTTAGAGAGCCAACAGTTGTTGCCTGACCATTATTAAGCAAAATTAAATTATTTTCTTCAATGACTTCTAAGACATTTCGACCACGTGGAGAGTCAGAGCCACAACCCCAAGATGTGTGATGAGCATTTAAGTCCCCAGCAAATATGAAAGGACCAGGTATAGACTTAACCAATGAATCAAAATTATCCTTATTGAAAGCTGGATTAGAATTAAAGGGACTATAGAAACTGACTATACTCATCTCCATATTATTAACTGTGACAAATATTTTGTAAAGAATTGTCAAAATAAGTGTTGATTTTATTGTAAATAATACTTTTATGAATTATTATGGCAACTCCGTTGTGTTTGTTACCACAATCATTCCTTTCAATATTATAATTTTTTATTTTAACATTTTGATCAGTTTTGAACCTTGTTTCACTAATTATTGCAATGTGAATATTGTATGTATAGAGGAAATTGGTAAATATATGTTTGTTGCTATTAAGACTTTGTGCATTCCATTGCATTATGTTTAAATTTGAAATAATAATATGGTATAATAATAATAATATGTTTATTCAAGAAAATGTCACAGAATTTTACAAATATCTTTTAGGCTATATTTTTCACAACACAAAAGAATTTAACATCTGTAGCCGAACTAGGCAAAAGCCTGTATTTCGGCTATCAGTGCCAATCCTCTCAAATAATTTTTAATTAATGGCAGCCATCAAGCAGAAATGTTAACCTTAGTGGGATTTAAACAAGCAAATTTTACCAAAAACATAAAAATAAAATGTTTAAAATTAAGTTTATACAAATAATGAAATAATTACAATTAAATAATTTAAATAAAATCACTAGATTACAACCATTGACATAAAATAATTAAAATGAATACAAAAT
The DNA here is from genome assembly GCA_905147715.2 of Xestia xanthographa. NCBI lineage: Eukaryota > Metazoa > Arthropoda > Insecta > Lepidoptera > Noctuidae > Xestia > Xestia xanthographa. The sequence goes on along the minus strand of LR990654.1, from coordinate 16,321,321 downwards.
CACTAAAATAAAAATAAGAAATAAATAAATTAACAAAATCATGACAATAACATTGGTGACACAAAAATAATGATAAAATCCTTAAAATAAAATAAATTCTGAATAGTGTGTAATATCCAGAGGTGAAGGAATTTTGGTACTTAGTTTTTTTTAAAACCTCTTTAATTGATGATGTGTTTAAAGGGACATCTTTATTGCTAACTAGTTTGGTAATTGTTTCTACTAAAATATTTATAAATTTATCGGATTTCATTAAATTATTAATCTGTACATCTAAATTTTTTCATGTTAGAGCTGGAAAAGCATTATTATTAAAAAGATGAGAGTATGTGGCACTTCTTGACTTTATTTTGTTTTCTTCTATTTTTTGTTTTTTTATAGGACAGGATGAGGAGATAGCTATGTGATCGCCCTTGCAGTTTGCACACTTAGCATCTTTTGGGTCGACCTGACAATTCTTAAAATTATGATTTAGAGTGCAAATTGAGCAAACCTCAGTATTGCGACAAAATTTAGCGATATGTTCGTACCGAAGGCACTTTAGACATTGTTTTACCGGTGGAATATATTTGCTTACCTCGTGGCGCCATGAGTCTAGGTATATATAAAGAGGAAGAATGGTGGAGGCGAAGGTAACAGCAACCGCCGGCGAAACCATTTACCCTGCGCATGGCCTGACTTGAATTACATTTTTAGAGCTGCCGATCAATGAAAATATTTCCTTATTGGCCATGTCGACAGGGACCGAGGTGAGAACCCCAGTTACCTCTGTGTCTGCAGCAGGGATGGATGCTTTTAGTGATAACTGATCCAATAACTTTTTATTTTTAATAAACATGTTAGCGTGCCGACCTTGTATTTATTGATGGAGCGCAAATGCATGACTCCTGAAACTCCATGCTCACGTATTCCTTTAGATAGAGCCATACGGTTTTTTTTTCACTAAAAGGTTTATTTTCTTCAATATGATTGAGGAATACAACCAGCTATTTTTGTTGGTTAATATCCTCAGGATAGTTGCGGGTATCCCTTTACCTTATAAATTTTGTACTTTTCCTTTGGATCCTTTTCTGCTATCGTTTCCTTAAAAGAAAAACAAGTTACCGCCGATACCGCTGAGTCGGAATCGGTGGTTAATACCTGCTGGGGATCCGGAGGCGGTTCCCCCTCCTTCCTTTTTGTCTTCTTTACCATTTTATTTATTATTACTAATTATTCTTTCTAACTAACGCTTAACACTAACTATTACCTAATAAATATTTACAGAGATATTGTGAAAAATTTACAAATATTTTTTTTTAAATCTATTCTATTATTATCTAAAAATTTATATCAATTTACATAACATGGAATGGACATGGTTGTGTTTTGAGCTTTTTATTGTTGGACATATAAACAGAAATGTAATTAACATTTTTACGTAAATTGGAATAGACTGTTGTCTTTGTGCTTCTTATGGTTTGATTTTTTTTGCGTTTCTGATTGCTGACATAGTAATATTTTTTTGTTTGCTTTGTATTTGATTTTGTTATGATTGAAATGTAATTATTTTGTAAAATTCGAACACAATGTAAATTGTTTGATGAATTAATAAATGAAATAAATTAAATGAATCAAAAAAGCGCGCCTTCTCTCTTTCACGTTTTCCCGCCTTTTTCCACACACAAGTCAATGCTTAAGTGCGAGACCAAAGAGTAGTAGAGTTAACTTTCTAGTCAGAGAGAGTAGAACTTAAAGCAAGATTCATCGATGGTAGATAATTATTGGTCAAGATTCCAAGTATAGCGGCCTTTACATTTGGCTAAATTCAGTTAGCTAAATTAATAATAGACTCTGAATTTAGACAAGTGTAAATAATAGGTACATTCAGACTGTTAAACACACTAATTAGACAGAGTCGTGACTGACTGCCGATCTAGATCAGTGTTGCCAACTCAACTACTTCAAAATATGCTAGATCGGTTTTAAAAATGTGCCAAAATATGCTAACCTTCTCTAAAAAATGCCAACAAAAATGTCAGTATTTATTATGAAATTAAATCAAGGGAATAGAATAATTAGGATTCTGATAAAGCGGCCATTTTAGACCCCCTGCTCTTTTTAGGCTGAATCTGACGTACAAAATAGCATTCAGGGTTCTCACCGCCAAACCGCCGCAAAGTCGAGTATCGATTTCAATTTTATTTCAAGAAAGAAGATTGGGATTCGCATTCTTTTCATGTTTTATAAAATATGTCAAAAAAATATGCTATATTCTAAAAGCTATGCTAAACAAGAACAAAATATGCCAAACTTGGCATTTATTATGCTAAATTGGCAATCTAGATCAGATAACATGCTGAATTTAGCCAACTGTAAAGCGATTTAGACAAGAAATGCGTTTAATTGTCTGCTACTCTCAGCGGAGAAAACTATGAATTCTGTAGTGAAAATTTTCCCAATACTCCCTCATCAACTAAGAAAACGTTATAACGTTTCACGTAACTCTTTTAATTTCAATGAGAGGTTTTCCTTTTGAGGTTTAAAAAAAAACTTAGTTCCCAAGAACTCTATAGATGGCGTTGAACTTAGTATGATAGTTGGTGCCAAAGCCAAAACGCTTGAAAAAAAAAACATTGTGTCACGTCACATACTCTCATTGACTGACACTTTCATTTGCTTAACCTTCCGAATATAAACTACATTTCTCGCGCTTTGTTAAAATCAGTTTTTTTAGGTTCCGTTCCTTGCATTATCATATTTACTCCTAGCGCCATCTATCCAGCGATTAGGGAAGAGCTAAAACGAAAATCCCTCATTCTTTTGCGTTGTAACGCAAAAGAATTAAATTTAAAATCAGTCTTTTTAGGTTCCGTTCCTTGCATTATCATACTAACTTTTAGCGCCATCTATCCAGCGACTAGGGAAGAGCTAAAAAGAAAATCCCTCATTCTAAATTATTGTAGCATGCGGCCTTGTGGCATGCTGCAATGCCGCACAGTGTTGCCCCGGTGTAAAGCTTTCTTTATCCACCATCGAAGAATCTTGCTCTAGGTTCTACTCTATGAACATGGAGGTTTCCCATATTTTTAGACTATCTTTATAGTATTCTGCTTTCTCTGAATATAGAAAGTTAAACTGTACTCCTCTTTAGTCTGTGCCTCTGTGTTCTGTCCATATATATGTTCTGTGGTTCTGTTCAATCTGTTCTGTCTGGAGTGGGCAGTGCAGTGATGCCAGATCTACTGATTTAGCAGTAGATCTACCTGATTTAAAAAAAATCTACTGATCTACTGCCTCGATTGGAAATCTACCTGCTTTTTTTTCAAATCAGATCGTATCATCTAGTTATTGACGACGTGTCGTGTCATCTGACATAAAGGCCTAAATAACATGACATTTGTTCAACAACCGTAGTAAGTATCGAAAAATACTGGATACGTGTTCTTTGTTTTATCGAAATAATAAAAATCGACGAAGATAAAACGTGTCAAAGATTATGAGTTTGGCTTGTGACGTCACATTTGAGTAAAAAATGTACTCAAATGTGACGTCACACGAGTTTTCGACGCACTGTAGTCTTCATTTTTGTTTACGTGAAAAAAGAAAAAATACATGTCCAATATTTTTTGGAAATCTATCTGACGGACTAATTACATTTTTTTTGTCATGTACTCTATTAAAGCTCAAGTCCTTTTTTCCTCATGTGGGTATGACTTTTTAGGGTTTCCGTACCCAAAGGGTAAAAACGGAACCCTATTACTAAGACTTCGCTGTCTGTCCGTCTGTCTGTCACCAGGCTGTATCTCATGAACCGTGACAGCTAGACAGTTGAAATTTTCACAGATGATGTATTTCTGTTGCCGCTATAACAACAAATACTAAATATAGTCAATGGTACGGAACCCTTCGTGTGCGAGTCCGACTCGCACTTGGCCGGTTTTTTTAATCTACTGATTTTTCCTTCGATCTACTGCTAAAACTTTAATTTTTCTACTGATTTCTGCAGATTTCATCTGGCAACACTGGGGCAGTGGCACAGTGGGCACCAAAGAGTAAAGTAATATATAATGGGACACTTCATAGAGATAGAATAGAAAGAACACTACACACATTTAACACTATCACAGTTAACTATTCACTACATTTAACTATTTGTCACGTTCTTTTTAATGTAAACACAGCCTTTTTTATCTGAGATGCAGTAAATTTAATGGAATTTGCTGTTTTTTTTTAAATCAGAATTTCTGAAATCTGGCAATATTTTACAGTTTAAAAAAATAATCAAAGGTGTCAAGTGGAAGTAAATAAAATACCACTGTTTTGTTTTATTTAATATTTGTAACTGTACGAAAATAAAAGATGGATAAACTGCCAATGTGTAGGATATGTTTAGTGGAGAATGTTAACATGTTTATAGTCGTCAACAAGAACTTGCATGAACTCTATGAAAAGCTGACTGATAATCCAGTAAGTTGATACTTTGAAGAAGGTGTACCTAAGTTTGTTTTATCTGCCTCTCATCTCATAGACGAGGATTCATATAAATTTTCGGTCGGTGTCCGCTTAGGAAAGTAGAATTACAAACCACCAGTGAAGGAAAACAGTTTGATGAAACAAATTCAAAGCGAAAAGGCAAAGTTATTTATTTGCGGTAAATGTGGTACAAAAGATGGTAAATATAACATGTGGTGCAAAGACACTTTGCCTTATAAATGTGACATTGTTATAATATTAATACACAAAACCTCGACTAACATGGCCAATCTGTCTTTGAAAATTGAATACATAACATATTCATAATATTGAAAGTATTTTATTCATAGAAACAAAATAGTATATGTATAAGACAAGTTTTGTTGCAGTTTGTAACTAAAGACAGTAGACCGATCCTTGCTTGTTTCTTCTGTTGTGCTCAACTAAAGCAATGCTTCCGGTTTCTGAGAAAATGTTTGGAAGCTGAAGAGCTGTTCGCTCAAATGATGAATGTTGACTATGAGGTGAGCTATTATTCTCATTACTTTTATTTCAGTTTAACCTCTCATATGCCAGAGCGTACATCTTCACATAATTTTTAAACACACAACCGTGTGCTTCCCATTTTCCATAGCAGACATTGTATATGGTGTGCAGTGTTGCCATACATACTAGAGGTTTATGTGGATATTGTTTTGTTCAAAGTTATATCTTTTTTGTCTGGATATCATACCAACAATACCTTGGAGTGTACGCTTTGGTCAAATGTAGGTGATAACAAATTATGACATGTTGGACACTCCACATTGTATGGCTATGGAAACTTGTACATGTACCATGAGCTGGGACGAAATCTGCTCACTGCACACAATCTCTACATCTGTTTGCCACCCTTAACAAATCATTGGCTCGAGCCAATGATTAGTTAAGGGTGAAGAAGAACTATTATTATATTTTGTTTTTTTTTTGTTTCGACCCAGTTTTTCATTAACAAAAACAAGGGATCAGATGCTGCAATGTTATTGGTTGATGAGCTTAAATAGCGGCCGAATGCTGCAAGCAAAAAGAGTCGTATTGGTGGTGAGCTCAGAACTGTATGTTTATACGACTCTTTTTGCTTGCAGCATTCGGCCGCTATTTAAGCTCATCAACCAATAACATTGCAGCATCTGATCCCTTGTTTTTGTTAATGAAAAACAGGGTCGAAACAAAAAAAAAACAAAATATAATAATAGTTCTTCTTCACCCTTAACTAATCATTGGCTCGAGCCAATTGGTGGTGAGATTGTATTGTATTGCAAAGCGCGTATTTTGCGAAACTTCTTAATTTTTGGGAAACTATTCGATCCATCCCAATGCCCCCAGAAAGGCCAGCAGCGCCCCAATGTGGCCGACTATCTCTTGGAGAGTACCTGGTTTACCAAAGTACTTTGCCCTGTATGTTGCAACCACTGGGCTGTGCAGAAGCACGTGGGCTGCTGTTTCATCTTTCTCCATGCAGGCACGGCACAGGGGGCTGTCCGTGACTCCTATGACAAAGAGGTGTTTATTAAAAGAGCCGTGTCCGGTAATGGCGGCTGTAACTGTGCGCAGCTGTGGTTTGATCAACCGCAGCGCGCGTTTGGTGAAGCGGCCATCGATAGCAGGAAGTGCTTTCTTGGCCTACCTGCACTCGCCGTAGTCCAGCCACAGCTTGTGGTGTTGTTCGCTAATTCGTTTCCTTACCAGTGTGCGTAGGTATCCGAAAGGGAGTGGTACGATAGGTTCGGGTCCCACCGTTGCTATTGCACAGATATGAGCAAAGCATTTGATTTTGTCCCACACGATCGATTACTTAGTAAAATGGAGAAATACGGCTTTAAGAGGCAAGGCATATGACTGGCTTGAAAGTTATTTATCGAATCGCCAGCAAAGGACAGTAGTATCAAAAATTGACAAAAACCCAAAAAAAAAACATACAGTTCTGAGCTAAAAATAAATAGTTGTGGTGTTCCTCAAGGAAGCGTATTAGGGCCTCCATTATTTATAATATACATAAATGACCTTTGTAAGAGCTTAAAACATAACACACTACACACATTGTACACTATTTGCTGATGACACTACTCTCACGATAAAATGTTCTAATAGGAATGACCTAGAAACCGACACTAACAATGAAATACTAAAAGCAAAAAATGGCTGGAATCTAATAATTTACGTGTAAACATTGAAAAGACAAAGTTAGTACAATTTCAAACATATCATTCTTTGGTAAAACCACCTCAAATACGCTACAATAATTCAATTTTGGAACCCGTACCTTCAACATTATTCTTGGGAATAGTTATTGACGAAAAATTAAATTGGAAAGAACATGTAGAAAAAGTCTGCACTCGACTCGACAAATTTGTGTTTGCCCTTCGAAAATTGAGACGAATAGCCAGCAAAGAAATAGCCCTTAATGCTTATCCTGGCTATATTGCATCAGTACTGCGTTATGGCCTCGTGATATGGGGAAATTCAGTAGATGTAAATAGAGCATTCATTGCACAAAAAAAAAATGTGTCAGAGCTGTGTATGGTGCAGAATATGTAGACCATTGCAAGCAATTATTTAAAGCGCTAAAAATTCTTCCACTTCCTTGCCTATATATTTTTGAGATTTGTATGTTTGTAAAAAGGTATTCACACATGTTTTCATTGTATGAACACATTTCTAAAAGAGTGAAAAGCAGAAGCGGAAATAAATTACTTGCACCTAGCCAGAGACTACATTTATATAGCAGGAATTCCAATTGCATGGCGATTAAAATATTTAATAAATTACCCCCACGTATCAGAGTGCTGCCCACTAATAAATTCAGGAAAGCAATATTTGCCTGGCTTTTAGACAACTGCTTTTATTCGGTTAATTAATTTTTTAATTATAAATTTTGATATTATTTTTGTCTCGTATTGTTGTTTTCTTTTTATTTTAAATCATTTGACATTCATTGTATAACTAGTAAATTTTGACATTTCATTCATAAATAAAAATTGTGTGTAAAAAACTTGACATTGTATAAAAAAAATCCAATTTCAGGTCAACTAAGACCTAAAATGTATGGTAGTGGGGACTTTGCATTGTTACGACATAGAGCTTTGTCAGTTAATTTTAATATTTCTACAACGGCAACGGTAGTATATGTGAAGCTGTACCTAATATTAAGATCTTAATGATTAAGAATTATCATTAAGATCTTAATTAATCATTATTACATGATTAAGAATTAATCTTAAATACCATATGCTCAGAAATAAATAAATCTTATCTTATCTTGCCATGCTCGATCCCATTCTAGCCAGTTCGCCCGCCGCATCATTGCGGTTGGTGGTGAGATTTTGGTCCAAGCTCATTGTACATGGCAGTCTGATAACGGCCCTCTGTCATGGCAACGATAGCTTGCGCAGTGGTCAGTGGGGTTGGTAGCAAGGCCATCTGTCTAGGGTGCCTTGGGCTTACTTAAGTACAATCACATAAGAAGGCTCTTTTGAGTCACTTTAAAATATTAATACTGAAATCATCTTTTACAGCCAAATCATTCAATAATCCAAGACGACTTACACTGTTGCACTGGGTTTATTAAAAGTCCAACAGTGCATGTAAGCATAGTTGATGAATGTGAAACTGACAGCATTGCTATCAAAGAAGAAGTACCAGCTATTTGTGAGAGACAAGATGTTATTGAGCTAAAGAACGAATATCAAAGTGATGGTATGTTTTAAGGACAAAACATAATGTGATTAAACAATCTTAAATGAAATTTAATTGTTTAACATACTAAAAATGGCACTATATACAAGCAAAGCTCTTACCACTTTTACTGTTTTTGTTTACTGACAGATGTAGACCTGGAAATTCTAAACAATATCTGTCTAGGTACAGAAGATAATATACCCACACACATATCTGAATCAGGATCAGGAGGTGATGTTAAAATTCAAGTGGAAGAAGAACAGGATATATCTAAGAAGAAGCAAAGAGCTGTGGAGACCAATAGTAAGTATTAGTTACTTAATCAATGTGTAAGCAAACACTCCATCCACCCGCATTGTCTAGTCATCCTGAGATCATGGCGCAACAGTGTCGAAATATCGGGAGCACACAATAATAATTGATACATTCGATTCACGGAAGATAAGTAAGTGACAGTATAAGTTTAGCTGAAGAGTTTATTTGGTTGAACGCGCTAATCTCGGGAATTGCTGGAATGAATTAAAAAAATCTTTGTGTTGGATAGCCCATTTATTGAGGAAGGCTATAGGCTATTAAGGGTGTAAATAGACCCTTAACGAAGCCGAAAGGCACTTGTTCTCCTCGTCATTGCGATCATATTTTTGTTCTACACCATACCTGGGAACCTTCTAGTTACGGAGATATTGGAGGTCAAAGTTGCAACTTCTTCACAAGTTTTTTTTATATGACCTTTACTTTAAATACCTCTACAACCCGTTTACTATTTAGTGCATCCATTAGCACAATGTTTTGAGTGTATTACATTGAGTTTTTATCGTAAAACCAATGATATTATATAGTAAAAAGAGGTAGATACCGCACTAGCACGCACAAATTGTTAAGGACAAAGTGACACAATTGTTGCACTTTGATAGCTAGCTATCTCTTTCTATCTTATACGTTCCGTATTATCTATCGCTGTCGTAGTTTTAAATTACTCGCAACGATATCTGAACGCCATTCAGTATGAACATGGCGTATCTTCTTTATAATATCATTGCGTAAAACGTGATTTTTCACCCAACATAAAAAATAGCATTGATGCCATATATGGTAATAACGATATACCCCGGTATGAGCTGAAATCGGTGACTACTCGGTTTCCTTTGTACAGCTTGCGTATCACCGGTATCACCGCATCTCTCCAATCTTGTGGAACTTCTTCGCTTGCCGACACCCTAAGCGAGCGGCCAGACAGAAAAGACGCAAGACGAGGGCGGGGCGCGGACCCGTCGCAGACAGGGCGCCGTCGCAACTTTTTAACAATATAGAAAAGACACGGACGCGTCGCAGACAGGGCGCCGGCGCCGTCACGACTTTTTATGGCGCAAGATGCACAATGGCGAGCGGGCGAGCGCGAGCGCTGTGAGAACCTGCCCTCCGCGCCCTTTCCGCTCCCCCGCTTGCGCCCGTGCAGGCCCGCGCCGTGCCCACGCCCTGTCCTTTCTATATGTTTTCCAATAGGGCGCCGACGAGTTAACGTCGTGACGGCGTCCCGTCTTTTCTGTATGTTTTACGTCGCGACGGCTGTATACATTTTATATGCAAGTAGATTAAACGGGCGCCGCGACTGCGACGGGTCCGTGCCTTGCTTCTGTTCTGTGTGGCCGGTGCCTTACCCTTTCGATAAGATGATAGACCCATGTACAGGCGAATGCTCTGATGAGTGAGTGCCATAATACGGCGATTGCATCGTGTCGTGTCTAATGAGCAAAACATAACAGACACAAAATTCGTTACCTAGTGGTACCTTTTAAGAATAAGAATAAATCTCTTCAGTTGTTCCAATTCCCATTGGGATAATGAAAACAGTTGCAAAACTTATCATTTCAGGGAAAAAAGGATTGAATATTGGCGAAAATACTAAAACCCCATTCAGCAATCCTGTCGTCAGAGACGTCAGCTTTCGTGACAAGAACAGGTTTTTTTACTTTATGTGGTCTCTTCTCTTGACGTTTTTTTCACCGACGTGATTTCGGCCCGTGCTACCAACCTTTGAAAACGCTCTGTCCATAAAACTAAGTTTGAAGTTCGCGTTAACGATGCGGCACAAAATCGTCAAAACTCGTCCTCTGGTCTCTTCAACTCCACGTCTAAAGCACGCTTTTTGCGTACAGGTGGCAGAATAGATTGATCATGCGATCCACTCCCAGCAAAGCCACGCCTTGATGTTACTGATGTTCTCGCTGAGCAGTACTCGTTCATGAGCATAACTGACCAGTTTTTACTCATTACCATCTCGCTGTTTCTGTGCCCCGACTCTACAGCGAGCAGTGATAACTAGGGGGAGCATTACAAAGTTATGCGTATTTAGGTCGGGCAAAATGTTATTGGGTTTACATACAAGTAATTTCTCTATAGTAGCCAGGGATTCTAGATCTGTGGCCAATTTATGACAATAGGCTCCTCTGGATTACGTAGGTTTTAAAGACAACTGACGACATGTTGTTGTAAATGTAGGTATACATCATTGCCTCCTCCTTCGGGGATTACAAGCGTTAACAATGTGAACAACTAAAACCCGCTGTTAGTTTGACTCGTGGTATGTCAATCTTCTTCTAACATTGTAAGTACTTACCAGATTTCTTTTCACAGAGGCGCCCATCACGAAGAAACCAAAACTGGACACACGAAGAACAAACCTCGAAGATACAATTACTGTGGTGAGGCTAAAGAAAAATGGACAGTTAAACTTAATAGCACATACGGGTGATAAGCCATATAAGTGCGATGTATGTCAGCGTAGTTTTAGTTTGAAGAGTCATTTAACTAGACATATTCGAATACACACTGGTGAAAAGCCATATAAGTGCGATGTATGTCAGCGTAGTTTTAGTGCAAAAAGTAATTTAACAGCACATATTCGAATACACACCGGTGAAAAGCCATATAAGTGCGATGTATGTCAGCGTAGTTTTTGTGAAAAAAGCAAACTAAAAGCACATACTCGAATACACACGGGAGAAAAGCCTTACCAGTGTGAGGTTTGTCAGCGTAGTTTTAGTAAAAAGTCTGATTTAACTAGACATATTCGAATACACACTGGTGAAAAGCCATATAAGTGCGATGTATGTCAGCGTAGTTTTGGTGACAAAGGTAATTTAACAGTACATATGCGAATACACACTAAAACTAAGCTGACAGCTTAGTTTTAGTCATAAAGGTCATTTTATAGTACATAATCGAACACACGCTGGTAAAAAGCCTTACCAGTGTGACGTTTGTCAGCGTAATTTTTGTGAAAAACGCTATTTAACAGCACATACTCGAATACACACGGGTAAAAAACCTTATCAGTGTGATGTATGTGACTGTAGATTTATTCGAAAAGTTCATTTCATAGCACAATCGAATACACACTGGTGAAAAGCCCTACCAGTGTGAGGTATGTCAGCGTAGTTTTAGTTTAAAAGTTAATTTAACCGTACATAATCGAACACACACTGGGGAAAAGCCTTACCAATGTGATGTATGTGAGCGTAGTTTTAGTCGAAAAGTTACTTTAACTGTACATAACCGAACACACGCTGGTAAAAAGCGATACCAGTGTAATGAATGTCAGCGCAGTTATAGACAAAGGACTGCTCTAATAAAACACATTCGTGTACACACTGGTGAAGCCTTACAGAAGTGATTGAGTACCTCAACAATAGTAAAAGACCGTCGTTGGATACATACTACGTAAAAATAATCCTGTCCGCTAAGGTATTATTAGGTATCAAGATTCGATTCTATTTATTCAAATTCACTGGGGCGCGGGCTGGAGCGTGAGCGTCAAAATGAAGGGACCAAATCTCCAAAGTCTGTCATACATATATTGTTGGCGACTAGTTGTAAATGGAACTTTTTTTATAATTTTATTATATTTTTATATTTTGATTTATGCTTCGATTTGTGACTTTATCTAATCAGTTGTCAGGTAAATCTTGTCTTGTAATATCGTATAATATTATAATAAAACGAATTAACTCATACGTGCCTCTATCATTCAGCTAATATACCATTACAGTCATAACACATAACACAGGCTCCATAACATGTTTGGTCCTTGGAGCCGGATCGATGGTGACGTAGCTGCGCGCATCGGCGCCACTCCCACACGACAGGAGCGTCTTCGCATCGATAGTGTAGGTGGTATGGGTAAAGTTATTGACGTAAGTTACGTCAAATTTTACATCCGTGGTTGCAATCTCTCTGATCGTTACTTGGTAGAGAATGCAAGAGCTATCAACCCTTTAGGTCTGCGCGTTCAATACCCTAACAACATTAATATTGCTGACTACAGTCACCTGTCAGATTTGACCACAGAATTGTGTCATTCAAATGTAACTTCTACGGTACTTATCAGTGCTCCCGACTGGCATTTAACATTGAGCCGTGAAGTGCGATCCGGAAAAAAGAATGAACCTGTCGCTTCTAAAACATGTTTAGGTTGGGTACTTCACGGCACGTTATCCGTTTCGTCCAAACCACTTGAATTCATTAATCACGTTATTGACAATCTTGAAGCTCTCATTAAAAATCAATATGAAATCGATTCTTTAGGTATCACTAAAAAAAGTGCCGCGCCCCAATAGTGGCCATCAGCGAGCATTTAATATCATCGAAACCTCAGCACGTCAACTTTTAGACGGTCGATACCCTCCTCCGATCCTCTGTTGAAGAATGCAATACTCAATTAAATTACTTTCCCAATAGTTTCAGCACAATGAATGAATCAGTCAATCATTTAAATTAGAATTTTTGACAACGGAGGCGACCTCTTGCAATATTATAAGGAAGCCAGATAGTAAATCAAGCGAATGTTTTGAAAGTTTTAATAGTATCAACCTGGTTCATCAAAATATTCAAGGATTTTTGAACAAAGAATTAGAAGTAGAACTTTTCCTGAATTGTAATAATATAGATATTCTTTGTATAACGGAGCATTGGCTCAAATGTCATCAATTAATTTTCAATTTCAGTAATCACCAGGTTGGTAGTTCATTCAGCAGGGTAAATGCTATACATGGCGGCGCATTAATCTTAGTAAATAATCATCTTAAATTTAAAGACCGCAAGGATATTGTCAGCCTATCTGTTGAGCGAACAGTTGAAATAGCCTGTATAGAATTGGAGCAGTTTATTATATTAAGTGTGTATCTAGACCTCCTTCAGGGTTGTATGATTGTTTTGAAAAGGTAATGGATGAAGTGTTGCATAAAATCTGTAGTTCTAAGAAGTCAATAATAATTTGTGGTGATTTCAATATTAATTTGTTAGAAAATTCTGGGTTAAGTACTAAAATTATAAGCCTCTTTCAGTCATACAATCTTGAAAACAAATTTCTCGAGCCCACCGGAATAACCCCAACTAGTGCTGCTTGCCTAGATAATATTTACACTGATATTATACCCACCCAAAAAGCAATTATTAACTTAATAGATTCAGATCATTGTGGGCAATTGATCACAATTCCAAATGTAAGCAAGAAAGTAACTAAAAAGGATAGCATCGTTAATCCAAAAAGTAAAAATCGCCTGGAAACTTTTAAAACTAAACTTTTATCCAAACTACCACTTTTGTCAGATAATGATGATCCAAATCAACAATATAACGATTTTTTCAGTATATATTGCACACAATTTGAAAACACATTTGTCCCTAAGACAATATCTGTAAATAGTAACGCTTCTTTCAACGATTGGGCCACCATTGGTATTCATAAGAGTCGAAAACGACTTTATGAGCTGTATGAAGAGCGGACTTATGTTTTTCACCAAAACATGGTATGATAGTAGTATTCTTTGGAAAGTAATAGAATTTTACGCTAATTGATTTATTTTCATTTTTGTGGATGTATTGGTACCTACATCTAGAAATGCAACAATGCATTAAGAATTTATGATTAGTTAATTAATTTTCACTATAAAATTAATTCTGTTTACTTGTTAGAAAAGTCTATGTCAAGCATTAATAGAGCACAAGATTCGGATTGGCGACGCCAGTTGGCCGCACCGTCGTTGTGCACGTTCCCTATAGTCTTTCGACCATATTGCCTAGTCTAACGTCCAAGTATTTTATACAATAACGTCTTTCGTATTAAATTTTCATGTTTAGTTTTTTAGTTTTTTTAAACTGTCTTTAGTAAGTCCGTGAAAGTTGTCATATCCATTTTTGTCAAATCCAAGATAAACGGCATTTTAGTTTTTACTGTCAAGTTAAATGACTTTTATTTGTCTGTCAAATAAATTTGAAATTAGTTTATTAGTTATCCTATCTCCTCTCTGAGATCTCCTCATAGAAAAAACATAACCTACAAAATACTATGATTGAAAAACAATACTATCAACAATGATATTTAATTAAACAGATATGTTATGAGCGCGCAATCGTGAAGACTCGAAAACGTGTCAATTGGCCTGTTTTTCCTTTATTCTGCGTCACTGCGTGTATGTGAGCTGGCTCTCCCCCGCCCGCGGCACACTTTTTCGGTGGTTTTGTAGGTGTATATCATTTATAGATGTTATATTAGGGTCATTTTTAGGTAATCATATTATTGAATATATTAGTTTACGCATATTAAGATACCATACCTATTACTGGGTATTAGTCAAATATTAGTGAACAGATTCAATAATAGCTACTCAATCTAATATTGATACCTGCTTTTATTCTCTGAATATGAAATATGCCTATTACCAATGATAATAATGAAAATGATGAATGATGATGAAAATGAAAAACCACCACCAAACCAAAACCTCCACTAAAAATAAATACAAAATAGCTACTAACTTAATACGTATTAGGTAAATATTATCAATACCTGCGTGCACGCGCTATTTGAATACAATATGGAGTCGCTGTGAGCTTCGGTCACCGCTAATATTCGTATTAGATTAGCGAATACACAGTGCGACAGAAACAAGTGACCAAATTTGAAAAACGGTTTTCATTGCTTACTTACTTTGTTCCCATCTCATGCAGCTTTCATACGAAGCCCGACGTGTATAACTATATCTTTACAATTACAATACACACATTACGTGCATAATTCGACAAGCAAGGGGCCAGATACTATTCATACAATACAATATTCATCTCACTCACTCGCCCGCCTAGAGTCGGTTTAGGCGAGTCTTGTCATCTCGCTCACTCGTCGGCGAGCGAGTGAGTGAGATGACGGCGGCGGCCGTCGGCAAATAGTAGGTAATAGACTAGCGAGCGAGGTGAGTCGCACAGATTATAGCCTCGCTATTACGCGTCCCTAATATTTGACTAATACCTGGTAACCTATTACTTTACATTCGCCTATCCTAATATTAATATACGTGGCTTGTATTATAGTACCTGTACCTATTATGAATATATTAGTTACACCTCTAATATCATATCTGTTTGTTATAATATCATTGACTATCAACTAATTTATACATAAAATAAAACACGAAATGTAACCTAAATGTTATTTAAAGTCTCTGTTATAAATTTGTACAAATATAGATAAGTTGAGGCATTCCCAAGTAGCTCCTTTAATGCATTGCGGGACCATACCAGGTTTTTTTATAAATTTTTAGAAGCTCATCCGACAACACAAGGCGCTGAATGTTGAAAGACGAACACTCAAAGAAGATATGGTGTAAAGATTGGACTTTTTGCGATTGACAGTACTCACAATAAGGAGAGTTGACCATTGTAAGACGATGAAGATGATAATTTAAACGACAATGACCAAAACGCATACGACAATTTATTAATCTAGGAATAAAATTTTCTATTTAAAAAACTATTAGTTCTGCAAAACCAAGGTGTGGAGTTTATTTGTTTATTTAAAGAGGCATGCCAAGTGCCTTTATTTTCAATCTGTGTGGACTGGTATGCATGTCTCCCCCACGATTGACACATATGCTGTCTTATAAGACTAACAGCGTCTGTATGCGGTATGGAAACACTCATATCAGCGTCAGCATTTGGAATTAGTTCACCCAGATCAAGGCTATGAACCAGAGACTTATACAGCAATAGCAAAATTTTTGGGTCTGCACCCCAGTATGAACCAGCCAAATATTTCAATACCTATATAATAAGCTTTATTTTCTTTACTTATTATTTGTTTGATATAATTGTTCCAGGTTAAATTATGTGAAAAAAGGACCCCTAAAAATTTGACTTCTTGTGAATTGGGCAATACACAATTGTTATATTGCACGGGAGGAATATTATGACCCTGTTTACCAAACACAACCACTTTGGACTTTGATGGATTGATATTCAGATCAAGGTAAGAGAAATATTTACACAGGTTTGACAATACATCATTGACTGTATGAACGACCTGTGATAAATTGATTCCAGAAGCTTAAACAACTAAATCATCTGCAAATTGTAAATTTTTTACTTGAGATCCTAAAATTAAATTTAATCTACGTATATACAATATAAACAATAAGGGAGATAATATACCTCCTTGACAAACTCCTTTTGAAGCAAGTCTAGGACCATAAAGATGTCTATTAAATTTAGCGAACACTTTTCTATTGCTCAGAAAATTTCTAACCCATATTATAATTTTTGCAGGGATCCCTATTTGTAATAGTTCATGGCATAAAATATCTATATTCAAACTATTAAAAGCCCAAGAGTCATGTATATCAAGCTGCAATTGATAGAAACTTTCCCTAGCAGACCGATTTCTACGAAAACCAAATTGATTAGACGGTAGAATATGATTTTTTTCAACATAAAACTCTAAACATTGCTTCAACAATTGCTCAAATACTTTACCAACACAAGAAGTAAGTGCTATGGGACGATAAGAATCGGGACATAATTTGGGTTTTTCTGGTTTTAAAATTGGTACAAGACAATCCACTTTCCACTCTTGGGGTGTAATATTATTTTCCCATAACATATTCAGAACTATAAGGAATGTTTTTAAACCAGTAATGCTAAGTTTTTTAAAAAGTGTGTATGGCATTCCATCAAGACCGTAAGTAGTGTCTCTTCGAGAGGTGATGGCAGATATTAATTCACTGATTGTAAAAGGATTAAGTAGAAAACTATGACTAGAGTTAGTACTATTAATAAACAAAGATCTTGGGGCATGTGACACAAAATCTGGAGTGTATTTCTTCAAAAAATCTAAAATCCATGCGTCGTTTTAATGATTATTAAAATTGTATGATTTGTTATATTTGCGCATGAATTTCCATATGATGGATATTGGCGTGCATCTGTTGAAAGTTTCACATAGAGACATCCAACTTTTTTGACGTTCGTTTTTATAATTAATTTTTTAAGTGCTCGAAGTCTTTTGAATTGGTTATAAGTTTGTTCTGAGGGATTAGTTTTGAAATTTGATACAGCCTCTGTACACTTTTGATACCACCAAGGAAGGGAATTTCTTCTAATCCTATTTGTAGGGCATGAATGATTGTTTATATTTTTATTGACCTTATAATTTGGAATGGAATTAGCAGCAGCTGTATGTAAAATTGTACAAAAATGATGATATGAATCAAGAGGACATATATTAACTGTTTTGAAATCAACTAACAATTCATCCACATTATTACTATACATTTGCCAATCTACCATTTTGTAATTTGGGTAGGTGGGCAAATGTTCAGTGCTTGAACAATTTCTAGAAGAATCATTGTTTTGACTATTACTAAACATTACTTTTATAATTGCAGGGATGTGATAACTACTACCAAGAGGACTATCATGTACTTGCCATTCACTATTAAGTGCCAATGATGAAGAGACTAGAGACAAATCCAGTGCATTAGGACGCCATGTTAGAGAGCCAACAGTTGTTGCCTGACCATTATTAAGCAAAATTAAATTATTTTCTTCAATGACTTCTAAGACATTTCGACCACGTGGAGAGTCAGAGCCACAACCCCAAGATGTGTGATGAGCATTTAAGTCCCCAGCAAATATGAAAGGACCAGGTATAGACTTAACCAATGAATCAAAATTATCCTTATTGAAAGCTGGATTAGAATTAAAGGGACTATAGAAACTGACTATACTCATCTCCATATTATTAACTGTGACAAATATTTTGTAAAGAATTGTCAAAATAAGTGTTGATTTTATTGTAAATAATACTTTTATGAATTATTATGGCAACTCCGTTGTGTTTGTTACCACAATCATTCCTTTCAATATTATAATTTTTTATTTTAACATTTTGATCAGTTTTGAACCTTGTTTCACTAATTATTGCAATGTGAATATTGTATGTATAGAGGAAATTGGTAAATATATGTTTGTTGCTATTAAGACTTTGTGCATTCCATTGCATTATGTTTAAATTTGAAATAATAATATGGTATAATAATAATAATATGTTTATTCAAGAAAATGTCACAGAATTTTACAAATATCTTTTAGGCTATATTTTTCACAACACAAAAGAATTTAACATCTGTAGCCGAACTAGGCAAAAGCCTGTATTTCGGCTATCAGTGCCAATCCTCTCAAATAATTTTTAATTAATGGCAGCCATCAAGCAGAAATGTTAACCTTAGTGGGATTTAAACAAGCAAATTTTACCAAAAACATAAAAATAAAATGTTTAAAATTAAGTTTATACAAATAATGAAATAATTACAATTAAATAATTTAAATAAAATCACTAGATTACAACCATTGACATAAAATAATTAAAATGAATACAAAATCACTAAAATAAAAATAAGAAATAAATAAATTAACAAAATCATGACAATAACATTGGTGACACAAAAATAATGATAAAATCCTTAAAATAAAATAAATTCTGAATAGTGTGTAATATCCAGAGGTGAAGGAATTTTGGTACTTAGTTTTTTTTAAAACCTCTTTAATTGATGATGTGTTTAAAGGGACATCTTTATTGCTAACTAGTTTGGTAATTGTTTCTACTAAAATATTTATAAATTTATCGGATTTCATTAAATTATTAATCTGTACATCTAAATTTTTTCATGTTAGAGCTGGAAAAGCATTATTATTAAAAAGATGAGAGTATGTGGCACTTCTTGACTTTATTTTGTTTTCTTCTATTTTTTGTTTTTTTATAGGACAGGATGAGGAGATAGCTATGTGATCGCCCTTGCAGTTTGCACACTTAGCATCTTTTGGGTCGACCTGACAATTCTTAAAATTATGATTTAGAGTGCAAATTGAGCAAACCTCAGTATTGCGACAAAATTTAGCGATATGTTCGTACCGAAGGCACTTTAGACATTGTTTTACCGGTGGAATATATTTGCTTACCTCGTGGCGCCATGAGTCTAGGTATATATAAGGAGGAAGAATGGTGGAGGCGAAGGTAACAGCAACCGCCGGCGAAACCATTTACCCTGCGCATGGCCTGACTTGAATTACATTTTTAGAGCTGCCGATCAATGAAAATATTTCCTTATTGGCCATGTCGACAGGGACCGAGGTGAGAACCCCAGTTACCTCTGTGTCTGCAGCAGGGATGGATGCTTTTAGTGATAACTGATCCAATAACTTTTTATTTTTAATAAACATGTTAGCGTGCCGACCTTGTATTTATTGATGGAGCGCAAATGCATGACTCCTGAAACTCCATGCTCACGTATTCCTTTAGATAGAGCCATACGGTTTTTTTTTCACTAAAAGGTTTATTTTCTTCAATATGATTGAGGAATACAACCAGCTATTTTTGTTGGTTAATATCCTCAGGATAGTTGCGGGTATCCCTTTACCTTATAAATTTTGTACTTTTCCTTTGGATCCTTTTCTGCTATCGTTTCCTTAAAAGAAAAACAAGTTACCGCCGATACCGCTGAGTCGGAATCGGTGGTTAATACCTGCTGGGGATCCGGAGGCGGTTCCCCCTCCTTCCTTTTTGTCTTCTTTACCATTTTATTTATTATTACTAATTATTCTTTCTAACTAACGCTTAACACTAACTATTACCTAATAAATATTTACAGAGATATTGTGAAAAATTTACAAATATTTTTTTTTAAATCTATTCTATTATTATCTAAAAATTTATATCAATTTACATAACATGGAATGGACATGGTTGTGTTTTGAGCTTTTTATTGTTGGACATATAAACAGAAATGTAATTAACATTTTTACGTAAATTGGAATAGACTGTTGTCTTTGTGCTTCTTATGGTTTGATTTTTTTTGCGTTTCTGATTGCTGACATAGTAATATTTTTTTGTTTGCTTTGTATTTGATTTTGTTATGATTGAAATGTAATTATTTTGTAAAATTCGAACACAATGTAAATTGTTTGATGAATTAATAATTGAAATAAATTAAATGAATCAAAAAAGCGCGCCTTCTCTCTTTCACGTTTTCCCGCCTTTTTCCACACACAAGTCAATGCTTAAGTGCGAGACCAAAGAGTAGTAGAGTTAACTTTCTAGTCAGAGAGAGTAGAACTTAAAGCAAGATTCATCGATGGTAGATAATTATTGGTCAAGATTCCAAGTATAGCGGCCTTTACATTTGGCTAAATTCAGTTAGCTAAATTAATAATAGACTCTGAATTTAGACAAGTGTAAATAATAGGTACATTCAGACTGTTAAACACACTAATTAGACAGAGTCGTGACTGACTGCCGATCTAGATCAGTGTTGCCAACTCAACTACTTCAAAATATGCTAGATCGGTTTTAAAAATGTGCCAAAATATGCTAACCTTCTCTAAAAAATGCCAACAAAAATGTCAGTATTTATTATGAAATTAAATCAAGGGAATAGAATAATTAGGATTCTGATAAAGCGGCCATTTTAGACCCCCTGCTCTTTTTAGGCTGAATCTGACGTACAAAATAGCATTCAGGGTTCTCACCGCCAAACCGCCGCAAAGTCGAGTATCGATTTCAATTTTATTTCAAGAAAGAAGATTGGGATTCGCATTCTTTTCATGTTTTATAAAATATGTCAAAAAAATATGCTATATTCTAAAAGCTATGCTAAACAAGAACAAAATATGCCAAACTTGGCATTTATTATGCTAAATTGGCAATCTAGATCAGATAACATGCTGAATTTAGCCAACTGTAAAGCGATTTAGACAAGAAATGCGTTTAATTGTCTGCTACTCTCAGCGGAGAAAACTATGAATTCTGTAGTGAAAATTTTCCCAATACTCCCTCATCAACTAAGAAAACGTTATAACGTTTCACGTAACTCTTTTAATTTCAATGAGAGGTTTTCCTTTTGAGGTTTAAAAAAAAACTTAGTTCCCAAGAACTCTATAGATGGCGTTGAACTTAGTATGATAGTTGGTGCCAAAGCCAAAACGCTTGAAAAAAAAAACATTGTGTCACGTCACATACTCTCATTGACTGACACTTTCATTTGCTTAACCTTCCGAATATAAACTACATTTCTCGCGCTTTGTTAAAATCAGTTTTTTTAGGTTCCGTTCCTTGCATTATCATATTTACTCCTAGCGCCATCTATCCAGCGATTAGGGAAGAGCTAAAACGAAAATCCCTCATTCTTTTGCGTTGTAACGCAAAAGAATTAAATTTAAAATCAGTCTTTTTAGGTTCCGTTCCTTGCATTATCATACTAACTTTTAGCGCCATCTATCCAGCGACTAGGGAAGAGCTAAAAAGAAAATCCCTCATTCTAAATTATTGTAGCATGCGGCCTTGTGGCATGCTGCAATGCCGCACAGTGTTGCCCCGGTGTAAAGCTTTCTTTATCCACCATCGAAGAATCTTGCTCTAGGTTCTACTCTATGAACATGGAGGTTTCCCATATTTTTAGACTATCTTTATAGTATTCTGCTTTCTCTGAATATAGAAAGTTAAACTGTACTCCTCTTTAGTCTGTGCCTCTGTGTTCTGTCCATATATATGTTCTGTGGTTCTGTTCAATCTGTTCTGTCTGGAGTGGGCAGTGCAGTGATGCCAGATCTACTGATTTAGCAGTAGATCTACCTGATTTAAAAAAAATCTACTGATCTACTGCCTCGATTGGAAATCTACCTGCTTTTTTTTCAAATCAGATCGTATCATCTAGTTATTGACGACGTGTCGTGTCATCTGACATAAAGGCCTAAATAACATGACATTTGTTCAACAACCGTAGTAAGTATCGAAAAATACTGGATACGTGTTCTTTGTTTTATCGAAATAATAAAAATCGACGAAGATAAAACGTGTCAAAGATTATGAGTTTGGCTTGTGACGTCACATTTGAGTAAAAAATGTACTCAAATGTGACGTCACACGAGTTTTCGACGCACTGTAGTCTTCATTTTTGTTTACGTGAAAAAAGAAAAAATACGTGTCCAATATTTTTTGGAAATCTATCTGACGGACTAATTACATTTTTTTTGTCATGTACTCTATTAAAGCTCAAGTCCTTTTTTCCTCATGTGGGTATGACTTTTTAGGGTTTCCGTACCCAAAGGGTAAAAACGGAACCCTATTACTAAGACTTCGCTGTCTGTCCGTCTGTCTGTCACCAGGCTGTATCTCATGAACCGTGACAGCTAGACAGTTGAAATTTTCACAGATGATGTATTTCTGTTGCCGCTATAACAACAAATACTAAATATAGTCAATGGTACGGAACCCTTCGTGTGCGAGTCCGACTCGCACTTGGCCGGTTTTTTTAATCTACTGATTTTTCCTTCGATCTACTGCTAAAACTTTAATTTTTCTACTGATTTCTGCAGATTTCATCTGGCAACACTGGGGCAGTGGCACAGTGGGCACCAAAGAGTAAAGTAATATATAATGGGACACTTCATAGAGATAGAATAGAAAGAACACTACACACATTTAACACTATCACAGTTAACTATTCACTACATTTAACTATTTGTCACGTTCTTTTTAATGTAAACACAGCCTTTTTTATCTGAGATGCAGTAAATTTAATGGAATTTGCTGTTTTTTTTTAAATCAGAATTTCTGAAATCTGGCAATATTTTACAGTTTAAAAAAATAATCAAAGGTGTCAAGTGGAAGTAAATAAAATACCACTGTTTTGTTTTATTTAATATTTGTAACTGTACGAAAATAAAAGATGGATAAACTGCCAATGTGTAGGATATGTTTAGTGGAGAATGTTAACATGTTTATAGTCGTCAACAAGAACTTGCATGAACTCTATGAAAAGCTGACTGATAATCCAGTAAGTTGATACTTTGAAGAAGGTGTACCTAAGTTTGTTTTATCTGCCTCTCATCTCATAGACGAGGATTCATATAAATTTTCGGTCGGTGTCCGCTTAGGAAAGTAGAATTACAAACCACCAGTGAAGGAAAACAGTTTGATGAAACAAATTCAAAGCGAAAAGGCAAAGTTATTTATTTGCGGTAAATGTGGTACAAAAGATGGTAAATATAACATGTGGTGCAAAGACACTTTGCCTTATAAATGTGACATTGTTATAATATTAATACACAAAACCTCGACTAACATGGCCAATCTGTCTTTGAAAATTGAATACATAACATATTCATAATATTGAAAGTATTTTATTCATAGAAACAAAATAGTATATGTATAAGACAAGTTTTGTTGCAGTTTGTAACTAAAGACAGTAGACCGATCCTTGCTTGTTTCTTCTGTTGTGCTCAACTAAAGCAATGCTTCCGGTTTCTGAGAAAATGTTTGGAAGCTGAAGAGCTGTTCGCTCAAATGATGAATGTTGACTATGAGGTGAGCTATTATTCTCATTACTTTTATTTCAGTTTAACCTCTCATATGCCAGAGCGTACATCTTCACATAATTTTTAAACACACAACCGTGTGCTTCCCATTTTCCATAGCAGACATTGTATATGGTGTGCAGTGTTGCCATACATACTAGAGGTTTATGTGGATATTGTTTTGTTCAAAGTTATATCTTTTTTGTCTGGATATCATACCAACAATACCTTGGAGTGTACGCTTTGGTCAAATGTAGGTGATAACAAATTATGACATGTTGGACACTCCACATTGTATGGCTATGGAAACTTGTACATGTACCATGAGCTGGGACGAAATCTGCTCACTGCACACAATCTCTACATCTGTTTGCCACCCTTAACAAATCATTGGCTCGAGCCAATGATTAGTTAAGGGTGAAGAAGAACTATTATTATATTTTGTTTTTTTTTTGTTTCGACCCAGTTTTTCATTAACAAAAACAAGGGATCAGATGCTGCAATGTTATTGGTTGATGAGCTTAAATAGCGGCCGAATGCTGCAAGCAAAAAGAGTCGTATTGGTGGTGAGCTCAGAACTGTATGTTTATACGACTCTTTTTGCTTGCAGCATTCGGCCGCTATTTAAGCTCATCAACCAATAACATTGCAGCATCTGATCCCTTGTTTTTGTTAATGAAAAACAGGGTCGAAACAAAAAAAAAACAAAATATAATAATAGTTCTTCTTCACCCTTAACTAATCATTGGCTCGAGCCAATTGGTGGTGAGATTGTATTGTATTGCAAAGCGCGTATTTTGCGAAACTTCTTAATTTTTGGGAAACTATTCGATCCATCCCAATGCCCCCAGAAAGGCCAGCAGCGCCCCAATGTGGCCGACTATCTCTTGGAGAGTACCTGGTTTACCAAAGTACTTTGCCCTGTATGTTGCAACCACTGGGCTGTGCAGAAGCACGTGGGCTGCTGTTTCATCTTTCTCCATGCAGGCACGGCACAGGGGGCTGTCCGTGACTCCTATGACAAAGAGGTGTTTATTAAAAGAGCCGTGTCCGGTAATGGCGGCTGTAACTGTGCGCAGCTGTGGTTTGATCAACCGCAGCGCGCGTTTGGTGAAGCGGCCATCGATAGCAGGAAGTGCTTTCTTGGCCTACCTGCACTCGCCGTAGTCCAGCCACAGCTTGTGGTGTTGTTCGCTAATTCGTTTCCTTACCAGTGTGCGTAGGTATCCGAAAGGGAGTGGTACGATAGGTTCGGGTCCCACCGTTGCTATTGCACAGATATGAGCAAAGCATTTGATTTTGTCCCACACGATCGATTACTTAGTAAAATGGAGAAATACGGCTTTAAGAGGCAAGGCATATGACTGGCTTGAAAGTTATTTATCGAATCGCCAGCAAAGGACAGTAGTATCAAAAATTGACAAAAACCCAAAAAAAAAACATACAGTTCTGAGCTAAAAATAAATAGTTGTGGTGTTCCTCAAGGAAGCGTATTAGGGCCTCCATTATTTATAATATACATAAATGACCTTTGTAAGAGCTTAAAACATAACACACTACACACATTGTACACTATTTGCTGATGACACTACTCTCACGATAAAATGTTCTAATAGGAATGACCTAGAAACCGACACTAACAATGAAATACTAAAAGCAAAAAATGGCTGGAATCTAATAATTTACGTGTAAACATTGAAAAGACAAAGTTAGTACAATTTCAAACATATCATTCTTTGGTAAAACCACCTCAAATACGCTACAATAATTCAATTTTGGAACCCGTACCTTCAACATTATTCTTGGGAATAGTTATTGACGAAAAATTAAATTGGAAAGAACATGTAGAAAAAGTCTGCACTCGACTCGACAAATTTGTGTTTGCCCTTCGAAAATTGAGACGAATAGCCAGCAAAGAAATAGCCCTTAATGCTTATCCTGGCTATATTGCATCAGTACTGCGTTATGGCCTCGTGATATGGGGAAATTCAGTAGATGTAAATAGAGCATTCATTGCACAAAAAAAAAATGTGTCAGAGCTGTGTATGGTGCAGAATATGTAGACCATTGCAAGCAATTATTTAAAACGCTAAAAATTCTTCCACTTCCTTGCCTATATATTTTTGAGATTTGTATGTTTGTAAAAAGGTATTCACACATGTTTTCATTGTATGAACACATTTCTAAAAGAGTGAAAAGCAGAAGCGGAAATAAATTACTTGCACCTAGCCAGAGACTACATTTATATAGCAGGAATTCCAATTGCATGGCGATTAAAATATTTAATAAATTACCCCCACGTATCAGAGTGCTGCCCACTAATAAATTCAGGAAAGCAATATTTGCCTGGCTTTTAGACAACTGCTTTTATTCGGTTAATTAATTTTTTAATTATAAATTTTGATATTATTTTTGTCTCGTATTGTTGTTTTCTTTTTATTTTAAATCATTTGACATTCATTGTATAACTAGTAAATTTTGACATTTCATTCATAAATAAAAATTGTGTGTAAAAAACTTGACATTGTATAAAAAAAATCCAATTTCAGGTCAACTAAGACCTAAAATGTATGGTAGTGGGGACTTTGCATTGTTACGACATAGAGCTTTGTCAGTTAATTTTAATATTTCTACAACGGCAACGGTAGTATATGTGAAGCTGTACCTAATATTAAGATCTTAATGATTAAGAATTATCATTAAGATCTTAATTAATCATTATTACATGATTAAGAATTAATCTTAAATACCATATGCTCAGAAATAAATAAATCTTATCTTATCTTGCCATGCTCGATCCCATTCTAGCCAGTTCGCCCGCCGCATCATTGCGGTTGGTGGTGAGATTTTGGTCCAAGCTCATTGTACATGGCAGTCTGATAACGGCCCTCTGTCATGGCAACGATAGCTTGCGCAGTGGTCAGTGGGGTTGGTAGCAAGGCCATCTGTCTAGGGTGCCTTGGGCTTACTTAAGTACAATCACATAAGAAGGCTCTTTTGAGTCACTTTAAAATATTAATACTGAAATCATCTTTTACAGCCAAATCATTCAATAATCCAAGACGACTTACACTGTTGCACTGGGTTTATTAAAAGTCCAACAGTGCATGTAAGCATAGTTGATGAATGTGAAACTGACAGCATTGCTATCAAAGAAGAAGTACCAGCTATTTGTGAGAGACAAGATGTTATTGAGCTAAAGAACGAATATCAAAGTGATGGTATGTTTTAAGGACAAAACATAATGTGATTAAACAATCTTAAATGAAATTTAATTGTTTAACATACTAAAAATGGCACTATATACAAGCAAAGCTCTTACCACTTTTACTGTTTTTGTTTACTGACAGATGTAGACCTGGAAATTCTAAACAATATCTGTCTAGGTACAGAAGATAATATACCCACACACATATCTGAATCAGGATCAGGAGGTGATGTTAAAATTCAAGTGGAAGAAGAACAGGATATATCTAAGAAGAAGCAAAGAGCTGTGGAGACCAATAGTAAGTATTAGTTACTTAATCAATGTGTAAGCAAACACTCCATCCACCCGCATTGTCTAGTCATCCTGAGATCATGGCGCAACAGTGTCGAAATATCGGGAGCACACAATAATAATTGATACATTCGATTCACGGAAGATAAGTAAGTGACAGTATAAGTTTAGCTGAAGAGTTTATTTGGTTGAACGCGCTAATCTCGGGAATTGCTGGAATGAATTAAAAAAATCTTTGTGTTGGATAGCCCATTTATTGAGGAAGGCTATAGGCTATTAAGGGTGTAAATAGACCCTTAACGAAGCCGAAAGGCACTTGTTCTCCTCGTCATTGCGATCATTTTTTTGTTCTACACCATACCTGGGAACCTTCTAGTTACGGAGATATTGGAGGTCAAAGTTGCAACTTCTTCACAAGTTTTTTTTATATGACCTTTACTTTAAATACCTCTACAACCCGTTTACTATTTAGTGCATCCATTAGCACAATGTTTTGAGTGTATTACATTGAGTTTTTATCGTAAAACCAATGATATTATATAGTAAAAAGAGGTAGATACCGCACTAGCACGCACAAATTGTTAAGGACAAAGTGACACAATTGTTGCACTTTGATAGCTAGCTATCTCTTTCTATCCTATACGTTCCGTATTATCTATCGCTGTCGTAGTTTTAAATTACTCGCAACGATATCTGAACGCCATTCAGTATGAACATGGCGTATCTTCTTTATAATATCATTGCGTAAAACGTGATTTTTCACCCAACATAAAAAATAGCATTGATGCCATATATGGTAATAACGATATACCCCGGTATGAGCTGAAATCGGTGACTACTCGGTTTCCTTTGTACAGCTTGCGTATCACCGGTATCACCGCATCTCTCCAATCTTGTGGAACTTCTTCGCTTGCCGACACCCTAAGCGAGCGGCCAGACAGAAAAGACGCAAGACGAGGGCGGGGCGCGGACCCGTCGCAGACAGGGCGCCGTCGCAACTTTTTAACAATATAGAAAAGACACGGACGCGTCGCAGACAGGGCGCCGGCGCCGTCACGACTTTTTATGGCGCAAGATGCACAATGGCGAGCGGGCGAGCGCGAGCGCTGTGAGAACCTGCCCTCCGCGCCCTTTCCGCTCCCCCGCTTGCGCCCGTGCAGGCCCGCGCCG